>MU753951.1:14976-26840 GCA_026770625.1 Nicotiana glauca
GAGATGTTGGCTAAGTCAGTGATTCATACTGTTTCTATCTAGATTATTGGTTAATAGACTTGTTAAACGGTAATTTAATGCTATAAATTGGAAATGGGTGGTGTGATTGAGTTGAGAGTGTTAAATGGTCGGGCTTGTCTAGCAGTTGTATTGGGTGCCATCACGACCGGGATTGGGGTCGTGACACATTTATTCGTCCCTTCCTTTCTACTGCATTATAAGGCTCCCCATAGAGTTTTTCTTACTTCTTACCTTTCTCTTTTGTTCTTTCCTGAAGTGTGATTTTTTGTTTCTCCTTTGTAACCCTCTAGTAAAAATGGCGAACACTTCCACCTCTATTCCTCGGGAAGATGAGTCTTTTTCTTCCACGCTCCCCTTATAGGGTAAAGCATCGGCATCTCCTAATGTCGGAGAATGCGTTTCGGAGGCCTTTGAGATGACCTCTGATTTTAAGTTCGAAAGACCTTCCACGAAGCCGGGGCGATGCGAGCCTGCATCTCGATGCATCAGTTTAATAACGGACCTTGAAAGGGTGAAAATTGACCACCGCTGGGGAGATGCGGTATTAGTGGAGGTTCCTTCTCGGGGCGAGGATGTAACGACGTATAAGGACAACTTCCTCAGTGTGTATAATTATCCATTTACCCTTGGCCTGGTGGTGCCATCTATGCCTTCGATAGACCCCGTGATCCTCGACTTCTGCAAAAGATATCAAGTGACCCTCGGCCAAATTCATTCGTTATTCTGGCGTATTGTTTACATGACTAGGTATTATGAGAATATGATTAAGGGGATGTCCTTCACCCTTGACCATTTGATTAGAATGTATAGTCCCCTAATTTTTCGTGGGGGCCTGATTAAGCTCCGCTGTGGGGCCTTGAGGGCCCTCTTTTCTTGTACTGACGAGGTTAGAAACGTGGGTTGGATGAGCCATTTTGCTCGAGTTTGGATTTCGGACTTGATCCCTGCAGAGAGGATGTCGTTCATTGAAAGATGGAACATGAAATGTAAGTAGACATAGTTAACTATCTGCCCGTTTCTTTCTTTCGGATGCATTTCCTCATGAACTGAGGCGCTTGTGACCTCGCATAAGGAGGACGCCGCTACTACAAATGCTCAGGGCCGAAAGATGTTCGAAGGGGCTGAGCTACGCCTGAACCGAGCAGTGGAGCATACTCAATTAGAATCTCAGAGACAGACGCTTTATATGCGGGGGGAGGGGGAATTAATTTAATCGCCGAAATTGAGAGGGTGAAGACCCTAGAAGAGGAAGTTGTGGCCTTGCTTCCTTCCAAAGATGAGTCGAGAAGTCACTAGGGAGGCGATGAGGATGGAGGCGGAGTCCCTGAAGGGTAGGAGGCCGTTGGAAACTCGGAGGTTATGGCCGAAGCTATTGAAAGTGTAGTTTCTGAGGAGGTCGTCGGTCCACAGTCCCCGAGGGGTAAGTATACTAGGCTTTTTCCTTTTTGATTCTTTGTATGGGGCTTTTAGAGAGCGTTTGCCAATGTAGCGTTTGTATTTTTCCGCATACGCGTATAGAAGAAAGCCTTTTGGTTTCATCTTTCATGCATTTTCTTCTACTTTTGCATGTCTTTCTTCATTTTGAATTTATATTTTAGTTGATGATTGGCCAGGTGAACTGGACTTCAAGTAATGACCCTTAGGTATATAATTCGGCCGTGAAGCTTGTTAGGCTGGCCCGTAGGCCTTTGCACGTTTGGTCGGCACGACCTTTTGACTTAAGCTGGCGATAGCGACTCTCGCGTATGTGCCCTTAGGCATTTTTTAATTAACTATTTCGGGCTCAGTCTCTGAGTCGGATTTCAACTCAAGCTCATTAGCCCTCAAGTTTGAGAATTTAAAGCTGGCCCTTAGGCTCTTACGCGTTAGGTTGGTGCGACCTCTCATATGAACTGGCGACAGTGGCTATTATGCGTTGGGTCAGTACGACCCTTTATATGGGCTGGCACCAGTGGCTCTTACGCATTGGATTGGTATGACCCTTTATATGGGCTGACGGCAGTGGCTCTTACGCACTGGGTAGGTGCGACATTTATATGGGCTAGCGGCAATGGCTCTTACGCATTGGGTCAGTACGACCTTTATATAGGCTGGCGGCAGTGGCTCTTACGCATTGGGTTTGTATGACCTTTATATGGGCTGGCGGTAGTGGCTCTTACGCACTGGGTCGGTACGACCTTTATATGGGCTGGCGGCAGTGGCTCTTACGCATTTGGTCGATACGACCTTTATATGGGCTAGTGGCAGTGGCTCTTACGCATTGAGTCGATACGACCTTTATATAGGCTTTATTTTTCCCTCATTAAGACTTTTTGAAATTGTGTTTGCCTGAATCTTCAATAGTTTGATTAAAACCTCGATTTTGAGTCGTTATGTGGTGATGAACGAGCACCTCTGAAGGTTTTTCTCGGTGGTTGAGTATTTCGAAGCCCATAGTTTGGAGCTGACATGGTCGAAGCTCTTTTGCCTATGTTGAGGGTAGCCTTGTTTAACCGGTTCTTTTCGAAGTACTT
The DNA here is from genome assembly GCA_026770625.1 of Nicotiana glauca. NCBI lineage: Eukaryota > Viridiplantae > Streptophyta > Magnoliopsida > Solanales > Solanaceae > Nicotiana > Nicotiana glauca. Next base: position 17,511 of record MU753951.1, read on the forward strand.
TCAAAGTATTTGGAGGCCTGTGATTTTATAGTGACAGTCGGGCTTCCCCGAGTCGCATTAGTTTGGCCGGAGCCTTAAGACCGTAGTCATTTATGTTTGGCCATAGCCTTTTAGTTCTCGAATGAAGTAGTTTTGGCATCTATATAGAGGGTATGCCTTTTTAGGAGTCTTATAAGTTCGATATATAGCCTTAACTTTAAGGTCGGGGTAATGCCTTTTGTAAGGTCTTATGTTTTTACATGCCTTACTTGAGGTCTTACAGATATTGTTACTTGGTACAAGTATAGTTCATGCCTTCCTTGAGGTCTTACAGATATTGTTGTTGCCTTATATAGGTCTTACGAGGCCAAGGTTGCCTACACGGGTCTTATGGCCTCGGGTTTCTGATAAGTCAATGAGGTGGTGATTGGTGATAGTCCCCGAGACATTGAGGACTTCTTGATGCCAGTCCCCGAGACATCAAAGGCTTCTTGACGCTAGTCCTCGAGTGTTCGGGATGCCAGTCCCCGAGTGTTCGAGACATTTTGTGCCCTGGATCTATTTTTGTAAACTTGAAGGCTTCTTGACGCTAGTCCCTAAGTGTTCGGGACATTTTAGGCCCTGGAGCCATTTTCTTAAACTTAATATTTCCTTGTTGAGGGCTTACGAGTTCTAAGCTTTTGACCCAGAGGTCAAGCGGCTTTGAGTTTTGATGCCAGCCCCCGAGTATTTGGGACATTTTTGGCTCTGAAGCCATTTTTGTAAAAAAAAATAGCAAACTTCTTTGGCATGTGTAATGCTTTGACAGAGGGGAAAGTATTTTTTGATTACTTGGTACAAGAATACATGTTCTTGTTGTCAGGGGCTCTATACGGGCACTGTTCGTTTGACCGTTTGGTCTGGTACATCGTTTTCCTATTGGGACCCCATTTAGCACGTCTCGGTTTCTCCGAGGAGGCGACCTTCTAGGGGGATGCCCCCTAGTATTATAAATTGATTGAAGAAAGGCCTTGAATACGTTTTGAGTCTTCCTTAGGTAGCATATAGATGTTTCCTTGTTAAAAACCTTGTCGGTAAAAAACCCTTTTTGGGACGAAAAACCTGATCAAAGGAAAAGAGTGCAACGCATGCCTTTGAAACCTAAGGCCTTTGGGCTTTTAGCAGTAATAGCGTTTGAGCATCGATACATTCTAATTGCTTGGAAGTTTTTCGCCGGTGCCAAGTTTGTAGGACCCTTTGCCAACCTCCCCGAGGATGCGGTACGGTCCTTCCCAGTTCTAACTTAGCTTTCCTTCATTAGGATTTCGAGTATTCAAGGTGACTTTCCTTAGGAATAAGTCCCTGATTCCAAAATGTCGGAGATTTGATCTCCTGTTGTAGTATCTTTCGATCCTCTATTTTTTTGCGGCTATTCGGACCAGCGAGGCTTCTCGCTTTTCATCTAATAGTTCGAGAGCAGTAGTCATGGCCTCATTGTTCGAGCTCTCGGTGGTGTGTCAGAATCTGGCGGTAGGTTCTCCGACCTCGGCCGGTATCAAAGCCTCGGCGCCATATACTAGGGAGAAAGGCGTTTCCCCGTGCTTGATTTTGGAGTTGTTCGATATGCCCAGAGCACTTCAGGTAATATTTCTCTCCATGTTCCTTTTGCGCTTTCCAACTTCTTCTTTAAGATTTGAATGATAGTTTTGTTTGTAGACTCGGCTTGACCATTTGCACACAGGTGGTGAGGCGTTAACAGGATACTTTTGATCTTGTGGTCCTCGAGGAACTGAGTCACTTTGCTTCTGATGAATTGCTTCTCGTTATCACACGTTATTTTGAAAGGAATTCCGAATCAGCACATGATATGGTCCTAGATGAAATTAATGACTTTTTTTCTCTTATTTTTCGAAGGCATGTGCTTCAACCTATTTTGAGAAGTAGTTAGTCATAAATAAAATAAATCTAGTTTTACCTGGCGCCGTTAGTAGAGGTCCGACAATGTCCATCCCCCATTTCATGAACGGCCATAGCGATATAGTTCACCAGGTTGGTGAATCATTGGGGAGAATCTTTGGCATTTGTCGCATTTGCGGATGAATTCTTTGGTGTCCTTCTCCATGCTATCCCAATAGTAGACTGCCCTGATTACTTTTCGAATTAAGGAATCTCTTGTCAGGTGTCGCTTCAACTCCTCTAAGGCGCGTTCGCATTTCGGAGTCCATTCAAAGTTGTTTTTATTTTGAGCAAGGAGAAGAAATGGTGACTCCGGTCCGACGACCTTGATATGAACCGGCCTAAGGCTGTTATCCGCCCAGTCAGTCGCTGCACGACCTTTACTTTATTTACCACCGTAATTTTTTCGATGTCTTTGATTTTGTAGGGGTTGATCTCGATTCCTCTGTTAGATACCATGAAACCTAAGAATTTGCCTGGTCCTACCCCGAAGGCGCACTTCTCGGGATTGAGCTTCATGTTGTAACTTCTAAGGATGTCGAATGTTTCCTGCAAATGAGTCAAATGGTCCTTTGCGCACAGGGACTTAACTAGCATGTCGTCAATATAAACTTCCATGGACTTCCCTATATGATGTTCGAACATCTTATTAACTAGGCGTTGATATGTCGCCCCTGCATTTTTAGCCCAAAGGGCGTTACATTGTAGCAGTATGTACTGTACTTTGTGATGAACGAAGTCTTTTTTCTATCCTCGGGGTTCATCTGAATTTGATTATACCCCGAATAGGCATCGAGAAAAGTGAGGGTTTCATGGCCGGTCATGGCGTCGATCAAACGGTCGATGTTGGGTAGTGGGAACGAGTCCTTTGGGCACGTCCTATTTAGATCTTTATAATCTACGCACATTCTTAGCTTATTCCTCTTTTTAGGGACTACCACCACATTGGCCAGCCATTCGGGATATTTTACTCCCTAATATACCTTATCTTGAGGAGCTTCGTTACCTCATTTTTTATGAATGCATGCTTTATCTCATACTAAGGTCTCCTTTTTTTCTTTACCGGTTTGTACCAGGGATCGACACTTAGTCGATGGGTGGTTTTCTCCGGTGGGATCCCTGGCATGTCTAAATAGGACCAAGGAAAGCAATAGATGTTATTAATAAGGAATAAAATGAGTTTTTTTTCTGAGTTCGGGGGTTATTCCCGTCCCTAGGTATACCTTCAGATCTGGGAGAAACTTGACCAATACGGCTTGCTCCAGTTCTTCATTAGTTGACTTTGTTGCATCCAATTCTTCGGGGAAAATGAAGGTTCTGGGAGTGAGGAAATCCTCTTCATCATCCTCATGGGTTTGTTGGCTTTCCAACCCTTCCGAGGTGGAGTGTACGGAATCTAGTACCTCTTCATGGACCACGAACATTTCCTCGCCGCATGTTGCTCTCCATACACTATCTTTATTCCGTCCTTTGTTGGAAACTTCATCATCTGATGCAAGGTCGATGGTACCACCTTCATGTTATGTATCCATGGCCTACCGAGCAAGGCATTGTACCTTGCATCACCTTTAATGACGTGGAATCTAGTATCTTGAACTGTATCGGATATGTTTACCGGGAGGGTGATCTCTCCTTCTGTCGCTTCGCCGACCATATTGAAGTCGTTGAGGATTCGGAAGGTAGGTATGACCTAATCGAGTAATCCGAGCTATTCTACCACCGTCGATCTAATTACATTAGCTGAGCTACCTGGGTCCACGAGCACACGTTTAATTTGGACGTTATTTAAGAGAAACGAGATTACCAACGCATCGTTGTGTGGATGAGACAGAGTCTCGAAGTCTTCTTCATTGAACGTGAGGACGTCCTCAGATGTGCGGGCCCAGCTTTTCCCTTGCTTGCCGTAGAAACCTTTATCCGTTTGATCATGGGCCCCTGGGGAATGTCGGTCCCCCCGATAATCATATGAACGATGTGCTGAGGTTTTCCCGCTTCGCTTCCCCTATTTGCCTCTCTTTCTCTCTAGGTGAGGTTTTTTCGAGTGTCTTGTTGATTTTCTCGGCGTATAATTATGCTGGTGGGAGCTTTCTCGGCGAGTTTAGTGTTGCGTGACACCACGTCTATGGGAATTGGTTCTGGCGCATCTTCAGGATTTTGCGGTGGTACACCAACACCTGGAACAGTTACACCATTTTCTCCATGGTCCTCAAGACCGTCGTTTTCGCGTGTGTTTACTGAGTTAGATATTTTGACCTGAAATCAAAGATCTTGGACAAAAAAAGTGTGAAAGATAACTTGTGTTATATAGTAAACCGGCAAGAAAACAATCACTATTATTTTTAGCCCCACGGTGGGCACTAAACTGTTTACCTTGAAAATGGTAATAACAATTAGATTTGATTTTGTGGTTCTAAAAATATGTGATCTATTTTTATGCTAGTTGTTTAGGCAATAGATGTTAAGTAAAGAATTAGAAAATAGGACAAGAGCTAGTAGATAGCTTAATAATCAAACCGAATAGTTGAAAATTGAGGCCTCGAGCTAGCGCGTGCGGGGCCTCGAGGTTGAGTCGGATGCCCGGCTGTGGGCGGTCGATAGAGAATTAACAGGTATGAGAGCTGTGATTGCGGCTCTTTATGATCAATAATGAGCAATAAATGATGAACAATAAATAGAACACAATGAATATAAGCAATAAATGTAAGTAGTGAGATCAAGAGAATATATAAAGTTAGAGATCAGCGAGAATGTTCTTGTATATTCAATATTGTGACCCATGTGATCTTTACAAAATGACAAGGGTCCCCCTTTATAGATGAGGGGAATCTTAATATGGTACAAAATGCATTTATTGAAAAGACATGAGGTTGGCATAGCCATTTAATGCAAATGTGCTGGTCTGAACCAGCCCGGTAGGCTAGGTCAGCTTTTAATCATTAGCCTTGGGAACTTCCCGCTAGTGCATCATAGCCGTTGGTTTGCACTGCCTCGAGATTGATTATTGTGAACCCTTGAGGGCGAACTCCGAGCTAGACTTCGAGCCTTTCGGGGTGGTCTCTTCGAAGCGCCCTAGTGATCATAAAATCGAGCCATCTGATTTTTACCGTGTACACCTTATTAGGGCTGCAGTGCGTCGTGCAAGGCTTCAGCACGTTATTAGTGGAATCAAGATCTCATCTTCCCTTTGGATGGTTTCTTCACGGTTCCATTGCCATTAAGCAATACATATTGCCGAGACTTTGAATATGACTTGGGTTTTCATGTATGACTATACTTCAACCCCATTGGCTATATTTAATTACTTGCTTTACTTCCTTTAGTTTATGTGGCACATCTCTTTTTAGTCAACTTTAGAGAGTATAATAATTTATAAAATTTTAGAAAAATTCAGCTAAAAAAATTATTTATTCTTAATTAGAAATTTTTTTAGCCACATAAATATTTATAATTTATTTTAGATCATAAATTTTTAAAAATTATATTTCTTCCTAAAACTCCGTATTAAGTCAAACTTTTTCACATGAATAAGTATTTATCACGCATAAGTAAATACTCTCTTCATCCCAATTAATGTTGCAGTATTTTGACAAGACACGAGCGTTTAAGAAAGAAAAACTTTTGACACCTCTAGCCTACAATGAGCTATAAATGTTTACGTGGCTATAAAAAACTCATTAACAGCTTATTTGGATGGTTGTATGTATCGTATAATATTATATTGTATTTTCTTGTATCGTTTTGATGTACACAATATTTAGATATGTATTGTTAGCCGTCGTTTCATGATATCAAGCACCAATAATATGAAGTATAAACTTGCAATATTATAAAAAAAAAAGTAGGGTACAAGGTAGAATTATTATATAAAAAGGTAGGATAAAGGATAAAATATGATTATTTAATAATAAGGACGGGCAAGAAGAGAGGAAAAAATAAGGTAACGATGCGACCACACCAAATCGATCGTTGCATAAAGTGGTACTTTTCGCTATTATGTAACGACGGATTTAACGATACGATACAATAAAATATAAATAACAATCAAAACAAATATTATATTTAAAGTAACAATATGATACAATACGATACAATAACAACTATCCAAACAAGCCGTAAGGATAAAGACTTTTTAAAGTTAAATTGTTACTAAATATAAAAAGATGGAGCCAAAAAAATATGTACTCCAATAAGATAGGCTATGCCATTTATATATTTACTAAAACACCCTTTATACTTGCAAACAAAATCCTCCTTATAAGCTTGACATCGTAAGTTGAACCCACAAACAAACCGAAAAGAATAAAAACAAAGAATTAGTATATCAGTCCTAGAGAAACTAAAAGAGATGAGGATAAACAGTTGAGTTAATGCAGCGATGGAGAAACCAGCTGTCCAGTGTGTAGATGAAGCTGCAACAGAGATGCAGTCTTCTCCTGCAGCTCGCAGCAATAACAATGGCGGTTGGATATCCTTCCCCTTCATCATAGGTCCTTTTTCTTCTTCTAAAACTATATATTAGTTCTTTTTCCCATTGACCATATATAATATTGAAGTTTTATTGTTGAAATTATTAATAGGGAGCATGGCAGGGTTATCACTAGCAGCAGCAGGATGGAATAACAATTTGATAGTGTATCTAATACAAGAATTCAACATGAATAGCGTAAGTGCTGCAAAAGTGTACAATATGGCGAATGGTTGCAGTACTATATTCCCAATTTTGGGTGCCGTAGTTGCCGATTCTTTTCTTGGCTGTTTCTCCGTCATCTGGATTTCTTCTTTCATCTCTCTCCTGGTAACAAACTTTTATTTTATTCCCACTTACTTTCTCCTTTTTCTTTTTGTCAATTTCATGTAAAGGTATGTCATTTCACCAGACAAAATTAAAGAAACCTACTATCTTGTCATCATTTTGGATTTCGTTAGATAGATGACTAAATTTTAGTCACCCTGCCGACAGTACAATTATATTACCGATGAGAAGTTCTTTATACCAAAACACATGTTAGGAAATGTCTAGAGGACAAGCTTTAAAATTTCTTACAACCATACAAACATTATATTATTACACTTTTAGGATCACAAGATTTTAAAAAATAAAATATTTACTTTTAATTTCTCAAGCTCCATGCCTATTCAAATTTTGTCACAAATATTAAAACGGAGGAATAATTGATTTTTTTTTTTCATCGTAACAATATAAACTCGGTAACCATATGTGAAATTAACTCATCATTTTATTAATGATCGTTTTGTGGGAGGTTGGCTAAATAATAGTAGTATGTTGTAAATTGGTTATTTTAGTGGTATTCTATATTTTCTTTCATGGGTTCCCCAACATTAATGAGATAAGAAGATATTAATGTTGATTCCTTTATCTTCTTTTTCTTTTGTCAGATTGAAAAGATGTCAATTCACGATAAAAAGAAAAAACCAGTATCTTATCGCTATATTGTTGTTGTGATATTTGTCGTTGACAGAAGTTGGCTTACTTATCTGCTTATCTTGGTTTCGATTATATAACCATCTTTATTAACGCGAATAGTTTTAGTATTTGTTTGGCCACAATTTTTAATTAAAAACTGGATAAGATGAGCTGATCACTACTTTATCTAATAAAATTATTTCAGATGCACTTATTTAAAGAAAAAGTGTAGTAGCAGTAGTAGTGAGCAATTATCTGAGATTAAACGTGGCAGTTGTAGAAAGAGACACGCAAATACCTTGTATTCCCACAGTTTCCATGAGCGTGGCCACCTCATTAATATTTCTGTGATTCAGTTTTCATCTTTTGCTGTTTTTTAGGCCATTGCTGTATAAGTACAAGACTTTCCACTTAGATAGTAAATGCTTTCCAACAGAGTTATCCATCGGCTTATTATATATTGGGCCTACATCACCATTACAGCTATCGCAATATCCTTAATTTTTGATGGATAGATATGGGAGTTGAGCATTTTTCAGAACGAAACTGACACAAAATTCAACAGAAAAATAATTTTTCCAGGGGAGAGAAGAGTCCCATTCAACCATTCAACCCTACCCTTAATTAGTATGACAAATAATTACCAGAAGTATGACACCATGCATTAGGAGTTAATGGAACTTACCCCAAAATGATATACTACTTCTGTTTTAATTTTGACGATTTGATAGCATAAATTTTTATTTATGTCGCTGTATAGAAGTTGAACTCTTTCGGAAAAGATTAAATATTAGCTTAGAGATGCTTTGAAGCATGACGAGTGACGACCACCCATATTTTCAGTGGGGTTATTCAATGCAGGGCCTTGAGTTCTTGTGATTCAATGGTGGAGTATTTGTTTCTTTAGATGCGAACCTATTAATATTTTTAGATATATCAAACTACTTATAAACCCTTAAAATAAATATTTCGGACATTCGGTGATGACCATTCGAAAAAATTTTACAATTCAAAGGAAAAACGACAAGTGTTTTATTAATTTCATGGAACCGTCTATAACATGCGGACTCACAGTTTTTAATGAGTAGATTTAATGGATATTTCAACCATTCGGTGATGCGATTCGAGAAAATTTTATAAATGGTCATATAACTATGACTTTTTTTTACCAAAATCATATTGGTGACGTTAGACATTAACCTCATTTGGACCGGAAATAATATAACTGTTCATAAAATAAATCGTTGTTGTGTTTTTGGTCTCATTGAATAAAATGACTTAACTATGTTTTCTCAAACAAAAATCATAATAATCGAAAATATAACTTTTCAGTAGTATTTTCTTATTCCATAATTTTTTAGTTTTTGCTTTTAGTCTAATCTATATATTATTAAAAGGAGATGAAAAAGCTCTCTCCTTAAGCCAAGTGGCAACATAAAAAAATGCCACATGACATAGTTAGTTATTTAGTTTATAATTAGTTATTGGTTATTATTTTAAAATCTAAATATATATAAAAATCAAAAATAATAAAATAAAATAAAAAATTTATATATTATTAAAAGGAGAGGAAAAAGCCCTCTACTTAAGCCAAGTGGCAACATAAAAAAATGTCACATGACATAGTTAGTTATTTAGTTTATAATTAGTTATTGTTATTATTTTAAAATTTAAATATATATAAAAATCAAAAATAATAAAATAAAATAAAAAATTACCATATATATATTAATCGGTTACTTTATTTGGATTAATAAATATAGATAACTTATAATTAAATATAAAAAAATGAAAAATAAATATATAAAAAAAATCTATCTATATATACTATTAAAAGGAGAGGAAAAGCCCTCTCCTTAAGCCAAGTGGCAACCTAAAAAATGCCACATGGCATAATTAGTTATTTAGTTTATTATTAGTTATTATTTTTGAATTTAAATATATATAAAAAACGAAAATAATAAAATAAAATAAAAAACTACTATATATAT
>MU753951.1:28938-81768 GCA_026770625.1 Nicotiana glauca
ATTAATTGGTTACTTTATTTGTATTAATAAATATAGATATCTTATAATTAAATATAAAAAAGTGAAATAAATATATGAAAATATAACTACCCATTCAAATTGGGTGGGAGTAGTTTCAAGTTGGAGTTTTTAATTATTTTAAAATAAAATTCAAAAAAATAGCTATAAAAAATGAAAAAAGAGAAGAACTACCCATTCAAATCCAGAAGTAGTTTCAAGTTGGAGTTTTAAAATAAAAAATTAAATTAAAAAAATAATGAATTACCAATTCAAATTTGGGAGTAGTTTCAAATAGGAGTTTTAAAAATTATTTTAAAATAGAAACGAAAATAAAGAAATTTAAAAACTTTCAGAGAAAAATATTAAATAAAGTAATATGCTAATAAATATTTCTATTAAAAATATAATAGTATTAAATATTAGATGATATAATAAAGAAAAATACGTAACAAAAAATTTATTCAATGGCTCCCTGTATAAGTCCCAACAGTTTAACAGAGATTTTATTCATTACAATTTAGATAATATTATTAAGAATAACAGAATAAAATTTAAAACAAAAAAAATATTTCATCAGTAATAAATTATATATCTTCTAATATATTACAAAAAGAATGTGAATACTAAATAATGACTAATATAATAAAGAAAAATATAGAACAAAAGTTATTGGTTATTATTTTTGAATTTAAATATATATAAAAATAAAAATAATATGCTAAAATAAAAACTAATATATATATATATTGGTTACTTTATTTAATTTAATAAATATAGATATCTTATAATTAAATATTATTAAAAAACGAAAAATAAATATATAAAATAATAACTACCCATTCAAATTGGGTGGGAGTAGTTCACGTTGGAGTTTATAAATTATCTTAAAATAAAAAATCAAAAAAGAATTAGCTATAAAAAATGAAAGAAAGGGAAGAAAAACTACCCATTCAAATCGGGATATAATTTCAAGTTGGAGTTTTAAAATAATTTTAAAAGAAAAAATAAAATTAAAAAAATAATAAATTACCAATTCAAATCGGGGATTAGTTTCAAGTTGGAGTTTTAAAATTATTTTAAAATAAATAAAACCAAAATAAAGACATAAAAAACTTTCAGAGAAAAATATTTAATAAAGTAATATGCTAATAAAACTTTCTATTAGCAATGTAATAATATTAAATATTAGATGATATAATAAAGAAAAATACATAACAAAAAAGTTATTCAATGCGCTCCTTATACAAGTCCCGTTAGTTTAACAGAGATTTTGTTCATTAAAATTTAGATAATATTATTAAGTGCAATAGAATAAAATTTAAAATAAATTAATATTTTTTAATACTGATCGCGCATCGCGCGGGTACGTCTACTAGTAAATAATAATTCAATTAAAATAGGTATGACTCAACCCGACTTGACCCACCCGACCCAATAGCCATATATATAAATTAAAATAATACTAAAAGTGAATCTTCCAAAATACCATACTTCTATCTTTTATTTTTCTTTTCAAGATATTTATTTTTGTTTTAAGTTCTCTCTAATTATACTTTTTATTTCTTCTTTTTTTGTCAGTCCCATGCATTTCAAACTATGTATTTTGTGAGGAAAGAATTCACTTTTAGTAATTTTTTAATTTATGCAAATGGTATTGCGTCAGGTTGGGTTGGATCTTTCCTATTTTAAAGGGAAAATATAAAATTGATCGGTCAGCCGAAACTAATTGCATGCATTAGCCAAAAATATATAGAATATTTATATACACATAAATATATAAAAATGTATATTTTATCAGCTATTATATTAAAAATATTTTTTCTATTTTAATTGGATTATTATTTATTAGATTTGAAATTAAAAAATAAAAGAACCTAGAATAAGAAAATACAACAAGAAAATTATGTTTTCTGGTCACTATAATTTTTGTGTGAATTAATGAATGTTTTATGATTTTTGTGTGAGAAAATAAAGTTATATGACTTTGGTGAAAAAGAGTCACCATTTGTGAAATTTACCCGAAAATTTCACAATTGAAAGGGGAAACGAGACAAGTGTATTAATTTCTGTCCAATTTCTTCTTGCATCCATTTCATTGATGATTGAACTATAGAACATGCTTCCTTACAGTTTTTAATGATTGGGATTCAGCTTGTCATCGCAGGTTATTTGTTTTATTTTAAAGGTAATTTAAATGTTTACTTTATCACAAAATGTAATCTGTTTTAATTTTAATGGAGCCAATATTTCACTTATTATAGGCCGTAGTTATCTTTATGTGCCCTGATCTATAAATATTATTGTTAAGCTGTTTCAAGTATACTTGATTTTTTTTTTTATTTCTTGGCTGGTAGGGAGCACTGCTTCTCACATTCACAGCAGCAATTGATACATTGAGACCTAAAAAATGCGGTTATGGTTCGGACGAGTGCAGCAATGCATCAACGTCCCAACTTACATTCTTATATGCAGCTCTAGCGCTAGCATATTTGGGTAATGGGGGTACGCGTTTCACTATCGGATCAATGGGAGCAAACCAATTCCAGAAGCCAAAGCATCAAGCAATTTTCTTCAACTGGTATACTTTCGCACTCTACACATCCAATGTCATTGGCAGCACAGTCCTTTTATACATTGAGGACAACGTTAGTTGGGTACTGGGGTTCGCCATTTGTGTCGCGTTCAACATTCTTGGCTTGACTATTTTCTTGTCTGGCCAACGTTTGTATCGCCATATTGAGACCCAACATGAAAGCCCCTTTGTCAGTTTGGCTCAGGTCGTCGTTGCTGCCATTAGGAAGAAACCATTCTCTTTAGAAGGTGAAGATTATTACCATGGCACGAAATCACAGGACAGTGCTACAAGAACCGACTTCCCAAAACCTTCCAAATTCTTCAGGTAAGAATACTCTTCCCTAACATATGGTTCAAAGTATATCGAGTAGTAGCACCATGGTCTGATAGGGTTTCAATTCAATCCCTATCGTTAGAACATTACAATGTAGGAATAGGTTCAGTTACATAATGATAGCTTTGTAGTATTTTAAGTTGTAGGTTTGAATCTCAGGCTTGACATTCCTGCATATTTTTGAATCGTATTTTAAGAAATCTCGGTTCCGCTACTAAGTGGTAGCCAAGTACATAATCAAAATTTATTTTCTTGGCCCTTAAGATTCAAGTGAAATGATTTACAAAGGAGAAGCGGATTGAATTTGCTATTTTTATGTCTTAATAGGTTCCTGAACAGGGCGGCTTTGGTCACGGAAGGAAATAAGAAACAGGACGGCCTCATTGCTGAGCCTTGGAAACTATGTACAGTGCAACAAGTGGAAGATCTCAAAATATTGATAAAACTCTTTCCACTATGGACTACTGGTTTGTTTCTCTACACCCCACTAGTCATACAAGCCAGTGTAGCAATCCTCCAAGCTCTAAAAATGGACCGATGTTTCGGATCACATTTCAAAATCCCAGCTGGTTCTGTTGTAGTCTTTACATTGATCTCCACATGCATAACCATTACCTTCACGGATCGAGTTCTATTCCCTTTGTTGAATAGATACATTCGCAGCTCTCTAACACCACTTCGACGGGTTGGGATAGGCCACTTGCTAACGGTCGTTAGCATGGCCTTATCCGCCCTGGTCGAGTCAAAGAGGATAAAAATTGTGAAATCTCACCATCGAAACAATGTTGTAGCTCCAATGTCCGTATTCTGGTTGGCGCCACAACTAGCAATTACCGGCATCGGGCTAGCTTTTCATTCTCCAGGGTATGCGGGATTTTATTACCAAGAATTTCCAGCGTCCCTGAAGAGCACATCTACAGCGGTCGTGGCGGTTTTTGTGGGCGCAGCATTTTATTTAGGGAACGGGGTGATGGACTTGGTTCAAAGCGTGACAGGATGGTTGCCGGAGAATATTGATGATGGTAGGTTGGATAATGTTTTCTGGGTGGTATGTGTTTTAGGGGCTGCGAATTCTGTGTGTTACCTAGTATGTGCTTCATTGTACAAGTATAAAAATGTTGGCCAGGAATTAAGTGATTCTATTGACAAAATAGATAGCAATTAGCACAAATGAAATAGGTTTAGATTCATGTAAAATTGAAATTCTCAGTTCATGACCCTTTTAAGGTATAAAACAATCAGTTATTGCGTTTGTATCAGTTTGTGGTATCAATATATAAGCGAGGAGCATAACAGAGTAATTAGAAAACAGAAAGGTCAAAATAATGTGCATAAAAGGTTGCTTTTTATCCACGGTGTTATGCCTAGTTTTTGCTTGTATTGGAATTCCTTTATTTAAAAGAGAAAATGTGATATTGGTTTAGTGAGACAAAGTAAAATGTGAAAATGCCTAGTTTAATGTGAATATTAAGGTAAGAGTAAGCTCCATTAGGAAGGCAGATTTGTGTTATACTTCAAGGTTTCTGCTATCATTTCCTTCAATTTAAAAAAAAATTTTATTAAGAATGAAATAAGTCAGCTTAAATATAATACACGAGCAGAAAAAAAATTACCGAATAGAGACCAATAGACAAATCAACAAGGTTAAAATGTCCATGAATGTCGATTCTAAGTCGTAGCTGTTTCTGTCGCACGTCATTTTCTAGTGATTAAATTTGGTTAAAATAACCATAGGACCAGCAGGTGAAGGCGATTTAAACTTGAAGAACGATCAAATAGTTAAAACCATGCTTTTCTAGTTGGAAATACGTGTCCCTTTTGGTCTGAAATACTACATGAAACAGGTAAATTACCTATCATCAAATGAGATGACAGGTATTGTTTTCATCTTGCGTAGAAAAATACCATTCAATTAAAGTTGGATACACTAATAAAGCTTGATCCTTTTCTTTTTCTTCTTCCCCGGAAAAAATTCTCGATTCCCTGAAAATTCTTGTAAATAATATTTCTTAATTCTTTTCTAAACATAAAAAATAAAATAAAAAACCTAATTTATGTGCGATTTTAAATACGTAAATTTCATTTAAAATAAATAGTAACGATATCTAATTTAAACACAAGTTATCGAAATTACTTTACATGAACGTAACAAAGACAAAAGAGCCAACTAAATTAACAGGGTGGCCTATAAAATCAGTGACCTGGGGTCTAGCAGTCTTGCATAAAGTTGCTTGCTTATAAAAAGTTGAAACTCCATATCCAAAAAGAAGAAATATCACTGCTATTAAATAGACTAATTTCAATGGATAATTCAGCCAGTTCTGATGATGAAAGAGCAAGACTATCCTCTTCAGACAGCCGCAAAAATGGTGGCTGGATAACCTTCCCCTTTATGATTGGTCTGTTTCTTTTTTTTTCGTCTTTCTTGACACTTTACCGTTAGTTGTTAGATGCATTTTGTTCCTGTGTTATACCCATAATTAGCAAGAGGAGTTTTTATTTAACTACAATTGGTCATTCAAAAATAGCCACAGTTTCAAAAGTCATCGAAATTCAGCCACTTTTCATGTAAAGATAAATCTGAACGAAAATAATATTCAAAATCCAGAAAATACTCCAGTATACTTTGCTGGAATTATATTGGAACCAGCAAAGTATACCGATCCAGCATAATATGCTGAAAGTTCATACACAGATGCATCGAACTCCAATATATTATGTTGGACCGGTCTCTGTTGCAGCAAAATAGTGGTTATTTTTCAATGACTTGGCAAACGCGAGCTATTTTTGAGTGACTAGTCCGAAAACTAGCTAGCCCGTGCTATTTTAACTATAGTGCTTCAAACGGACGATAGGGCTTGCTTTGAATCTCTTAAATACTGGAAACTGAAAATTAGAATAGAAAGAGTGAAAGCTAGAAATTTCAAACTACAGTCTGCCTAACAAAGATCGGATATTAATTTTTGTATTTTTAACAAATTTGAATTTGTTAATTCCCAAAATTAAGCAGGAACAATGGCTTGCTTGACAGTAGCTGCAGGAGGATGGGTTAGCAACCTGATTGTTTATCTGATACAAGAATTCAACATGAAGAGCATCCCCGCTGCTAAAGTATATAATGTGGCGAATGGCTGCATCACCATTTTCCCCATTCTCGCAGGAATCATTGCTGACTCCTTTCTTGGTTGTTTTTCTGTCATTTGGATTTCTTCCCTTATCTCTGCTCTGGTAAAACTAATTCCTTTTTATTAGATTCCATCTTCTTGCCTTCCAAATCTTGTTAAACCTATACACACACAAAAAAAAGGTCCAACTTAGAGTAAATTTCTTTGCAATTGCAGGGTATATTGCTTCTAGTATTCACAGCAGCCATTGACAAATTAAGACCGCCGGTATGTGATGATGGCTCCAGCGCCTGTAAAAACCCATCAACAACTCAATATGCGTTCTTATATATTGCTCTTGCACTAGCATCTCTAGGGGCTGCAGGTACACGTTTTACTATTGGATCCATGGGAGCATATCAGTTTGACAAGCCAAAACATCAAGGAATTTTCTTTAACTGGTACACATTCACCTTATACACATCCATTGTTGTAAGCTCCACAGCCATTGTCTACATTGAGGACAATGTTAGTTGGACCTGGGGTTTTGCCATCTCTTTAGGTCTTAACATCCTCGCCTTAGCCATTTTTCTATCTGGGATACGTTCGTATCGCCATGTTAAGGAACAAGAAGGCAGCCCTTTTATCAATATGGCTCGTGTTGTTGTCGCAGCCATTCAGAAACGGAAAATCCCCCTGTTTGAGCAAAGTCACCATTACTATCATGATCCAAGTGATAAACACAAAAATATGGCTTCCCCTAATCCTACCTTCAAGTAAAACCTCTATATTAACTCTTTTCTTGTGTTTGAGCTACTACTCATGCTCAAGGGCGGATCTAGGACAGGTTATGTGGATTCAACTAAACTTATTACTTTTGATTCGAACTATGTTTACATATAATAAGATCACAATCATTCCGAATCCACTGACTCTGGCTCTTAGATTCGCCTCTGCTCATACTAGTTTGCTAATGAAGCTCTCTTATATAGGTTCCTCAACCGAGCAGCCTTCATCACTGTGGGAGACATTAAATCAGATGGCTCCATTGAGAATACCTGGAGACTATGTACAATCCAACAAGTAGAAGATTTGAAAAGCTTGATTAAGCTTGCTCCTTTGTGGGGTAGCGGATTATTTTTATCCACTCCTCTGATCATTCAGTCAAGCCTGCTAGTACTCCAGGCTCTAAAGATGGATCGTCAGGTGGGACACCATTTCAAAATCCCAGCAGGTTCTATGTCAGTCTTTGTGTTCATATGGACTGCTATATCAATACCCTTCATTGACAGAATACTCTACCCTTTTTTAGCTAAATGCTCCCAATTTTCTCTTACACCTCTTCGGCGCATTGGGATAGGCCATGTACTAACGATACTTAGCATGGCCATCTCTGCCTTGGTGGAGGCACGGCGGCTGAGGCTCGTGAGATCCCACCATCTCCAAGGCCAAAATGGTGCCACTGTTCCAATTTCAGTCCTCTGGCTAGTGCCACAGCTAGCTTTTAATGGTATTGGAGAAGGATTCCATATTCCGGGACATCTCGGGTTTTACTACCAAGAGTTTCCTGCATCCTTGAAAAGCACCTCAACTGCAGTAGTTGCAATGTTCATTGGTATCGGATTCTACTTGGGGAATACTCTGATTGATCTGGTTCAGAGAACAACGAGATGGTTGCCAGACAATATCAATGATGGAAGAATGGATAACGTCTTCTGGCTCTGTTGTTTCCTGGGATCAGCAAATTTCATGTATTACCTCGTGTTTGCCTCCTTCTACAAATATAAAAATATAGGTGACAAACCAAATGATGCGCCCAGTAAATGAATACTTATTAGTACAATTCAAGAAGCATGGATTGGATAAGCTCCGCGGCAGATTCCATGCTTAGCTTATTGTCTTCAACAAAGATCAACTTTTCATGAATGAGATATTAATCTTTACATAAAAGAAATAACAAAGGAATCTTTTAATTAAAAAAAAAAAGGAATCTTTTAAAGTCTGTGTACAAAGAATTAAATATAAAGGGTGTAAATCGTGTATTTGGAGAAATGTATCAGTTAGCAACTTTTCTTGCTAAGCAGTGTTAAGCTAAATCAGAAACATGTTAGTGGTGAATGAAAGAATTTGGATGAGACCAAGTTTAGCCAAACAGGAATCAGGACTCCGGAGGCATATTGTGGTTGAACTTTGTACAGTCAAAAGGTCCAAGTTGATTGTTTTTCTTTTTCACCTGCAAATCAAAGAAAGATAACAGCTTAAGAAACTAAACTGAAAGCTGCACAACCATGCAAGATAATGATACGCAAGAGCGCTATTTTACCATTTCTACCGGTCAATGGCCCTAGCAAAAACTCTTAGAGCCCGTTTGGCCAAGCTACCAAAAAATACTTATTTTGAGAAGTACTTCTAAAAAATTACCGTTTGTGTTTGGCCAGTTCATTTGAGAAGTATGTTAGTAAGCAAATTGCGTTTGAACAATCTTTTCAAAAAGTACTTTTGAGTGTCAAATTACGAAAAAAGACAATACATATTCAATTTACAAGTACGTAGTATATAATTTAAAAGAGAAATGAATATAAATATTTATTATTAAAAAATTATAATTAATTTTTCTTTTTATTTAATTGGAATATAAAATATAAAGTGAAAATATATATTAAAGATTTTAATCAATATGATAGTTATCCACAGCAACAATATTAGGTATCCGGTATTACTTATTATTGACATTCATGATTTAAATATATCAAAATATAGTCATTGAGTATAAATTTAGAATCTACTTCATTAATCCTATATAAAAAAAGAGATCTATTTATGGTGGAGAGATTATTTTAAAGAAGAATAGAAGAATGAGAATAAAAATACAATAGAAATAAAATAAATAAAAAGAAAGGGATGTTAGAAACAAAAAAGGAAAAGGAAAAAATAAAAATTTTGAAGGATAAATTTGAAAAGTATAAATTTATAGTAAGGATACTTATGTCTTAAAATTTTAATTTTCTGCATCTGCTTTTTGAAAGAAGTTAATTTGTTGCTTCTTCCCAAAAGCAGAAAAACTGCTTCTGTTGCTGCTCAAAAGCACTTCTCCATCTTGGCCAAACACATCAAATTTCTACAAAAATACTTTTTCTGACAAAAAAAAACGTTTGGCCTCCCAAATGCTTGGCCAAACAAGCTCTATACTCCTAATAATCAAAATATAAACATAGTTGGGAAAGTCCTAGTAAAAGCTACCATCTTTTACCGGTGGAACTTCAAGCGATGAATTTAGGACATAAATAATGATGGAGGCAGGGTTTCTGCTAAGGGAGTCCAAAAAAAGAAAAAGTTATAAAATTAAAATAGATTGTGGCCAGCAGGAATTGTACTAGCAACCTCACAAAGGTTTTGAACACCCTTAACCACTGAGCTATATTTTAGGGTTGCGTTAAGGAGATTTAAAATAAAATATATAGATGCACAAAACATTTTTGCCTTAAATGTATAGTATACTTTTCTGGCAAAGGGAAACTCCTTCCGCCCCCTAAATACGCCTATGATGATGGTTTCTAGGATACATATACCTTCCTAAATCTCTACTCTTGGACATCCAGAAATAATTAATTTGGTTTTAACATTTTTACAAGATTAAAAAGAATAAATACCACCTAAATAATATTGTTAAAGTTGCAATCAGGATTGTGGCCAGCAGGAATTGTACCAGCAACCTCACAAAGGTTTTGAACCCCCTTAACCACTGAGCTATATTTTAGGCTTGCGTTAAGGAGATTTAAAATAAAATATATAGATGCACAAAACATTTTTGCCTTAAATGTATAATATATTTTTCTGGCAAAGGGGAACCCCTTCCGCCCCCTAAATACGCCTCTGATGATGGTTTCTAGCATACATATACCTTCCTAAATCTCTACTCTTGGAACATCCAGAAATAATTAATTTGGTTTTAACATTTTTACAAGATTAAAAAGAATAAATACCACCTAAATAATATTGTTAAAGTTGCAATCAGGATCACTAAGTAAAACAAGATAATCCTGATGTCCTCCCAGCATCCGGCTTTTTTAAAATTAAATCTTTAACACTAATGACAAACCCCAGCATTTTTATTTGTTCGGGAACAATTTGAACAACATTATAGCACATAAACCCCATTTGTTTTTCTAATATCTTTTTTCATGTCCGCTTTGCCAATCATTTTAAAGACCTAAATAGTGTAGTTCTTGTTTTCTTTTTTCCTTTTTTTGGTACTGGCATTTACTGTCAAAAGATGTGTTGAATTGTATAGAAATCTCTACAAATTAATACGTTATATCAAAATTTTAAAGGCAACTTAGTGTTATTTTATTATTTTGTTATTACTTTTATAGATTTCCCATCGGAGACTACCTCATCTTTTTTTTTTTTAGGTGTAACATTCAGCTATCCAAATATTTTTAGCTGATGACAAATCACTGTGTGATAAGTTTAATCGTAGTTTCCAAGATCCTACAGTCCTATGATTGAGCCCTAAACGGTTACAAGGAACTGGATAATGATTTTTCATCAAAAAAGTATTTTTCTACTATAAAGGAAAAAATGCAAGGAAAAAACATTGTTTGCATAATAACATTATTGTTTGTATAATAACATTACTTTATCACTTACATGAAAATATAGTGAACAAACGATTATACAATCTATCACTTAGAATTAAGATGCATTTTACTATAGTCATCAAAAAACTTTCTAACAAAAACTTAAAAAAGTGATTAAAACTTCATCCATAAAGTACCAAAAGGCATTTCTGCGGCCAAACCACATAGGGTATTTCGTAATAGCCTTAGCAAAATATTTCTAGTTTTGTAAAATGATTCTCAGCACCATTATCAATTACAAGGTTAAGATTAACTGTTCTCACCCTAATTTGTACCATATCCCAGTGAAATATGTTTATCTATAATGAGACAGAATAAAGTTGAATGCATTCTCATTCTAGCTAGTAGAATACATGGTAGATATGGCATAGGCAACCTCAAACAAGAAAACAAGAATCTATAAATAGTGACATACCGGAGACCATGGGCTTGGCTCAGGCAAGGATTTCTCTTGGGGTGAATTTTGTACAGCACCACCTTTCCAGGTTAAGATATCCTGTAAAATCAGAGCACAAGACTCGATTACATAACCTGCAGATATTTGATCACCACTGAACGAAGCTCAATCATTTCTCCGATAGATATTCAGCGCAGTGGAGCTTGACACTCAAGCCAAGTTTGTCTCACTGCCTAACCCAAGGTTCAGAACTAAACTTTAACTATGTAGCTTTTAGAGAGGTCAAGCTAGCTGACTGCTCTGGACCTATTACTGGATTATTTAGGCTTTCATTTTATGAATACAGAGGTATGCTCATTAGAGGATATGATGAACAGCTAATATCTTGTCAGTTGTTCTTTAACAGCACCAGCTAAAAGTGAAGGTTCTGGATAAATGTGTGGAACAAACTGCTCAGGAAAGTGAAGATTATGTCCTGGAACTAATAAAAATATGCTTCAAATAATTTGGAGATCACAACAGATTCAGGAAATCAAAGCTTAATTATATTTGGCTTCTTTCAGACAGATCACAGCATTCAGTTCATTTTCCAGAAAGAAATTACCTCCCCAGCAGCTTCCATTGCTGCCAACCATTCATCAGAAAATGGAACTGCATCCCATGGGGGTATAATCAAAAGATTGCCTTCCTTCAGACAGTTCTCTGTATTCTTGCTGCCATCAATAAATAGCAATTCTCTAAAAGATTGTAATTTGTGGAAGTCCAAGACTAGAAAAATCAAAGGAGTTCTTTGGGGTTAGAAAAATCTTTGAAATACTTACACTGGCAAATTGGTGTTATCATTTCTGCACTGCTCGGTATCTTGCAGTCCATGGAGAAGTTCATTGTGAGAATTCTCACTTCCAGTAGGCTTTCCAGTTTCAGATTCCTTCACCGCAATATCTTGATTCAATATGTCAACTACCTTTCTTTTGATTCTTGATGAGGTCTGATCCCCTTCAACAAGTTCTATGCAATCATTTGTCACACTTGTTGTATGGATTTTACTTGTCGATGAATTAAGTTCCAAAGATAAAGATTCAATTATCGCCGGATATGATAGTCGATCCTCAACACCGTGGATAACATCCAGTTCAGCAGCAACGTTGCTGCTCCCATGAATCAAAGGTGACTCCTTGTTCAGAACGCTTGGGCTTTCTAATGCACCTTTATCAAAACTTCTTTGTGCTGGAAGAGCATCTTGAAAATTCTCCAGGGCACTGCTGCTTTCGCGTTTGATAGGGCCTTTTCCAGGCAACAACTGAGCATCGTCGGCATGTAACTCCAGATGTGTATCCTCCATCTGTAAGATATTCGTGAGTGCATTTGTTGTCTTTCCAACTTCATTTGCTCGCCTTTTATCTTCAAGTTGTGGTGGAGTAATTAGCATCTCTAATACAACCTTGTGATACCCCAGTTCTGTTGGACTAGAAGGAATGAAATCCGCATGGCGGCACATTTGCAACTCTTCAACATTCAAGCTTAATGGAGACAGCATACCATGCTTCATCTTGATTATCTGATTACCATCATTAGGCTTGTTAGGTGAATCTCGAATTTCAAATTCATTCATTTCTTCCAAGAGAAAAATGTCTTTAATCAGTTTGTTACCTTCACCCATTGGACCAAGTATACCTAATCCAATTACATCTGGCGTTCCCCTGGAAGATGAACCAAATTCCACAGAGGAAGTTAAATTACCCTCATTTTGACAGTTTGATGAATCGCAAATTTCAGCTTCATCCACCGCTTCCAAGGCAGACTCTTTAATTGGTTTTCGACATTCGCCAATTGAACCAGTTACAGCTGATACCATTTCGTCTCTTGTTACACTAGATGATGAACCAAACTCCAGACAGGAAGTTAAATTACCAAGAAACTTATTATGATTAAACTCTTCATCTGTTGGATGATTACAACTTTCAGCAAGAGTAACTTTAGTAGAGCCAAAATATAAGATATCTGCAGGATCTTCTCCTGCTGTAATGTTATTACTTTCCAATTCTGGCTGAGCACTTTTTACATCAAATTTATCAAAACCACGTTCATCTTGTCGACATGGCGGCGCAGATAAACCAGTTTCAGCAATCTGTCCATCTTGGCTTTGATCTATACTCACATGCTTACTAAGGGACTGATCACCTGAATGCAATACATTCCTACCCTGGGACTTATGTTCTGAGTAAATTGAAACCCCGCCAGGATTAGTCTTGCAATTTTCATCGGATAAAGTTTCACTTGAGACCTCTACTACTAAACCTCCTGTTTGTGCTCTATCAGTGATCTGCTTGGTAAAATCTTGTTTCAGATTCTGACAATCTTCATGCTGAGATGCAACTTCCGAATTTTGCATCTTTTCT
This sequence comes from Nicotiana glauca, assembly GCA_026770625.1. NCBI lineage: Eukaryota > Viridiplantae > Streptophyta > Magnoliopsida > Solanales > Solanaceae > Nicotiana > Nicotiana glauca. Next base: position 42,387 of record MU753951.1, read on the forward strand.
TCACTAAAGGCCGAACATGTGAGATTCAAGGACTCACAATTTTCACTTCCATTATACCTTGGTTCTCGATGTGCTTCATTCAAATTGCTCTTCATCTTCATAATCTGCTCATAGTTATCGAAGATCCATTCATCTTCAGCTGCAAAGGACTTGACCTTTTCAAATTCTTTACCAGGTAAATTATTACAGCCTCCTATATAACCTTCCTCCCTCACCTCCCCACTAAAGTTTATCATGTTCCCATACTGTGAATTACAAATTGAACCATCAGTTACTGAACAAATGCCAGATTCTTCTGTTTCATTTGGATTGCTAGTGGCACCTTCCAATCCACATAGAACTAGAGATTGCGCATTGTATCTAACTTGTGGAAAATAAGCCTCTCTAAAATCTGATCCGGCAGAGCTTTTATTTTCTATAAAACCAGGGATGGAGTTCATGCGATCATCATCTTTGTTAATATGTTCGTGTTTTCCAGTTTGTGGTGGATGCTGCTTGCCATTCATCAGCAATTCTGCATCCTGAAGTTTCTTCTCTTCGTGCTCGATGTGATGCGGTAATTTTTCGTCAGCATTATCAGCAGCATTTCTGAGCTTATCACTGACTGGATCAAGCTTCATTATAACACTTGGTATATTCGATCTTTCCACACTGTTTCCTTCCAAGCCTGTTTTGATTACTTTGCAGGATGCTGTTGAGCTTTCTGATTCCAATCCTAGGATCCTACAGTTTAGATTTGCTAAGTTGACCTTGCTTTCTTGTGTTGCTAGTGCCTTGGTTGGCCTCCGATCACCAGACCTTTCCGGCGGGCACATACCAGACTCGGCTTTCAACAGGCGACGTGTATCTGAAGCTTTTGTCTGCAATCACCATATTGGTTGTCATGTCTTTAAACAAAATGCTATGTTGTGAGCATCAAGCAGCCTATGCACCTTAAGTAAAAAACCTAATGCTTTGCCAGAATAGTGCTGGTAATACCTGACAAAAATATCCTAATGAAGGTGAAGGCATACGCAGACCCGATGGTTTCATGGCTTGTGCAGGCAGGTATTGCATACTGCTAACAGCAGTAGGAGTGCTTTGAGGAAGACGAAGTGCAAAGGGTATACATCCATCGTGACTTTGAGATGAATGTGCTCGGCTAGATGAAACTGTGGCATCTGGATTCATCTCCAGAGCAGTACTGGTAGCTTTATTAACTGGTGGAGAAGATTCAGTTGATGCATGTAATTTCGATGTTGATTTCTTCTGCACAAATTAGAATTGAGCAAAGAGGAGGGGACAAGATTGTATGATTTAGTTGGTTAACTACCAAATATATTGAATGTAATCCAAGCTAAATTCTTTAGTATTGTGTTTCGTGACCTTTGAACAGTTCTTCTGAGTTCTTAATCACACAGAATTCTTCTAAAATTTTGAATTCAAATTTTAAGTTTTACGTCATTCCCCTTAAAAGATGTGATAGAAATTAAACCTTGAGCTTAAACTTGAACTGATGCTTACATCATTTCCTCTGAAAATGCATGATGAAGATTTATCCTTTAAAGGTTCAGCATCAGGTTTTGCTTTCTCTTGGCTATTTCTCACTTTTCTAGAAGAGCTCCTTAATCCCGCATTCTTCCAAGTACTAACAGCTGCATGAGAAAGGAAAATGAAAATATAAGATGATGCTCTTATCTGTGGCGCAAATACAAAAAGTATCTTTGCATAGTAGATTGTTATGCCTGCTAAAAGTCTGACAAGGGTATAACTTGCTTGAGTTATTACAATGCACTTCGAAACATCCAGTTTCTATGATTGAAAAGGAAACAATTACGCTCAGGTAGGGGTGTGCATTCGAATCGGTTTATCGATAAATCGAATCGATTATTTGTTATCGAAATCGAAATCGAAAAAATCGAAACTTTATTGAAACGATAACGATAAGCATATGTACAAATCGACAATCGATAAGAAATTATCGATAAGGGTCAAAATCGAATCGATAAATCGAATGCACACCCCTAAACTGTAGACACTTGTAAAATGAGTAATTACCTATTTGTGTAGATTAATATAACATACAGAATGTATATATATTCCGCTACTATTATGAAAGCGGCTATACAATATCATTTTCCCTAATCTATACCCTTTCCTTTACCCTAAGTCCCTTACCCTATTATTTCCGCTATCACATTTAAGGAATGATCATATTTAAAGATCAAGGGAATGAAGTTCAAATTAATGGAAAACAGAATTAGCCGTGATGATGTATTTTGTTTTTTTTTATACCGTTGGAGTGTTGGTGACATACATTTCCCTTACTTTAGTTTTGTCACATGTGCTTGTTGACACAATTTTTATGTTATAAATGGTGTCTTATTTTAGCTTTTTTGTCCATATTAATTAGGCGCGTTTATAGCACTATACTTTCCGTGGAATCCCGCAAATTTTTTTATTGGTGTAATCGATAACCGAATCGATAAGCCCCCAAAATCGATAAATTGAAATCGAAAAAATCGAAACCTTATTAAAACGATAACGATAAGCATATGTACAAATCGATAATCAATAAGTAATTATCGATTAGGGTCAAAATCGAATCGATAAATCGAATGCAGACCCCTACGCTCAGCAGAAGCCAGATGGATAGACAACAAATATTGAAGAGATTACCAGAGTCAGTCACTTGATACTTCAAATGACTTGTTCTTGGTATAGTACTCTTAGAACTTGTGGGCAACGAACAAGAACCTGGCTTTGAAACTTGAAACTTCGGTAACTTGGAATCCTTGGTCGCAGATTTTCCATGATTCATGTTTGCAGGCCTTTTTAGTCTAAAATGACATTAAGGCTCATCATCTGTAAAACCTCCATATAAAGCAACAAAAGAAAAAACTAACCACTTCTTGGAAAATAGTTGAATCTCAAATATATATAACATGTGCAAGGATACGAAGGTGAAGCCAAAGGTCGAGAACAGCCACTAGATTTGGAGACATTTCTACCATTACGAGACGTTAGCATTTTACTTGAGGCCTGAAACCATTCAAGAAAAAACTAACTAAACAACAAACTGAAATAGGATGAGCATCATCACAAGTCACCGCCAAAGTTTATGAGCCAAAAAGTCACTGCTAGTCTTAAGCTGAGACCTGACCTTCCGCTTATCTTCTTTTAAAGCTACAGATCGAATTTCTTTAAGCGCACTCTTTTTGTTCGAGTTCAAATAAGCTGAACTAGCATCACGTAAGGAGTCATTTGAAGTTGGATTTCGCTCTTCTTCATTGATGGTGAATAAGGGCTCTCCGCATGTGTTAACTAATGTTCCGCTAAGCAGAGAAAGTTCTATTGGATCCAAAACACCTAAACAGAAGAAAGAATAAAATAGGTTTTTTCTGTAATCAATCCCCTGCAGTATAACAAATTTTTCTACATTGACAAAAAGAGATACTAATTGTACTGTAATCATATATACCTTCTTCAGTAGAAAAGGCTCGATCCCATGCTAAACTTTTCCGCAAATTGTAACCACCACCCCTTTTCTTCCTCTTCATATGCAGCGGCTCAATGCTCAGTTTAGGCACTTCTGCTTTGTCTGTATTGATATTCTCTTTATTGCTGCAACCTCTACGATAGGAAGAGGAACAGCCAGGTTTTACTGGATCAACACGAACCTCTAGCCCTCCTGCAGCATGATGAAATCGGTAAATAATTACTACTGCCAATTATACTACTCTATGTATCAATGCAGACAGGGATGGAAATGGGGCGGGGCGGGGGCGGTTTTCAATCCGCTCCGACCCGACCTGACCTGCTTAATTTTTTTTTCTTTTTTCTTTAATTTTTTTTCTAAAACAAACTAGTTTGACATTTTATTATTTTATAAAATGGAGAGTTTAATAGAATCACATAAGAGAACGCTGATCTTTCAAAATAAACGGGTTACTATCATTTCCTATTACTAATAGGATATCTTGACTTATATAATATCATTTTGGTGAGATTTATGCAAATTGGTTAATTATAAATCAAAATAATATTCGTGCTAGTGAAGAACAATGTAAAATTATAGTTGAAATGATTGCTTTGTTCAAAAAAGATAAAATTCAAAGTTGTCCTGCACTAACCCAGCAACCCGCCCCGCTTTAAAAAATTTTAAAATTATTTTACCCACACCCGCCCAGACCCATTGCCATCACTAAATGTAGAAAAAATTGTATTCGGTAACAAACTTGACGGAAGTAATTTAAACAGGCTAAAAATGCGGAACCTAATTAACCCTACAAACTCATTATGACCTATTTTTCATAAAATGAAAAATCCAGATATATCTAAACAAGATGAAACTTCTAGCAAAAAAAAATAGTGAATCTCTATTGAAACTTGAAAGACAAAAAGAAAAGAGAAAAAGTGGAAGAACTGACTCAATGGGGAAATGAAATTTGAAAAGGGAGTGAACTCGTTGGGATTGGTATCCTCCATATGAGGGAGTAGGGTGAGTAGAGAATCATCTTCACCGGAGATTTCAAGGAGGCGTAGATCCGACTCCATTTTTCGTCCTTTAATTCGGTGCTCGAAATAGTTGAATCCTGAACTGAAGAAATCATCAAATCTTGGGTCTATTATTATGTATAGTACTTGTTACGAAGAAGGTAAATTGTGTATGATTAAGGGGGATGGGGATTTTATTTGTTGGTTTTGAAATTGGGGCAAGCGGGAGGAAGTAGGACAAAGGAGACAACTGACACGTGCCAATGCTTTCAAACGATACGACCCCTTATATAACAAAGGCAAATTTGAAAAGAATACTGAAAATTTGACCATAAATTCCAAATTTATTTTGAAAATTTGACTTGGGTAAAGTTTGATTTGAAGATGAAAATGTATTTGGACATATATTTTCAAAACATATTTTCCAATTTTATTTTGAAAAAATATGTATATAATTCTCAAGTTTTGGGAATTTGGCGCAAAATCAGCAATTGGGGTGATTTTGGGATTTGGAATTTTGCTAAAACATGGACAAAATTTATGGCCAAACATGAGTTTTAAAAATAAATCCAAATTTATTTTGACAAAACTCATGGTCAGGGCCTTAAAATGATCAGAATTCGGAACTATTATTTGAAAGTCACACACTTTTTATTAAGAAATTAATATATCTTTTATTGATTTTAATTGTGAACTGCAGTAACTTATAATAGTACTACTTTTTTTATATAGTCTCAAAGTATGAAAAGTTTATTTTAAAAGAATTAGACACTTGCTATTCAAATTAGACAAAATTAATTAGTTTGACTTTCATACTCAACCTAGGTTATAATTTATTTTTAAAAAGATTATATCTTGGTTTGGTCGAAATTTGGAAAATCCCTTATCAATTTCCTTTCTTATACAGGATTTTTTATTGAATGTGGAAGTATAGAGTACGAGTGACAGTTTTACGCAATGAATGTTGCTGGTTCACTCTTTACTGCCCAAGATCACGTGTTTTTTGGAATCCCAGGAAAATTCGCAATCCCTACAATCTCTGCTTTTCGGGTGAGCACTCTATGCGTACTGTGTAAATTTTTCACTGTGTAATAGCCTGCAAATCACACAGGCAGGGCAGATCTACACATTAAATTTGAGTGCTCGAGCACTGATAACTAGAAATTTTGATGCATTTATACTCCTTCTTGCTTATGCTTTGATTAAATATTCATACAAAATAGTCCCAAAAGGCTCACAAGTTATGCTTGATTGCAGGTTTGATCAACAAAGTGACAAAATGCCAAAGATCGGCTCAAAAGGTGTGAAACTTGCACAAGTACCAAAAACAAGGCAAGCTCATGCAGAACAGGCCCAGTGCAGCCGCACACCACTTTGTGCAGTCTGCACTGGGAGATTCAGATGATAGAATTTTCAGGCTTCAAGGCAGTGCGGTCCGCACTTAATGCAACGCGGTCGCAGTCCATTCTCTGCGGTCCGCAGTGCCAAGATTCAGAGAAGATAATTTTTCAAGTTTGAAACATGTGCGGTCCGCGATCAACTTTGTGCTGACTGCACTAGAAGCCTCCGCGGCCGCGCTCCATTCTGTGCGGTCCGCGGAGCCCAAGTTCAGAGAGCCATTTTTTAAAGCCAAAGCCCCAGTGCGGTGGTCCATTTTGTGCGGTCCGCACTAACCCCGCATGGGTATTTTTGTCCAGATTTTTTAGCTTAGTATAAATAGATTCTTTTTCCATTTTTAGGGTATCAGACGTTGTAATATAGTAGTCGTGCTCGTGAGAAGACTTTTCTTAGCCATTTTGGGCACTTTTACTTAGTTTTAATCATTGAATCTTTGTATTTACTTTAGTAATTAGTTAATATGTCTTTCTCTTCATCTATTTCTCTGATTTTCTCTTCAAGTATGAGTAGCTAGACCCATTAGCTAGGGTTGTGGCTCAATTATAGTGTGAATAATTTATGGGTGTTGTGATTTAAGGTTAGATTGACTATGAGTATTTATTATTTGGGTCAATTTTATGGTTTAATTTATGAATTAGTGGTTGCAAACACTAGTTTGTGCTAAGTTGACTTGGTCTCTTCTTGAGAAAGAGAGCCTAAGTCTTTAAAATTGACTCAACAAAGAATTGGGATGGATTCAAGAGATTTGATAGTCCCAATTAAAGGGTTAACCCTCGAGGGAGTAATACCTGACTTGAATCCTAGTTGCTTGGACAAATATGCATACCCAATTAGTCTTAAGAAAGTCAATTGGGCAAAATCACTCTTTCTACCGAGAGGTGTAGAGTGGGTAGTATCGAGCAACGGTTATAACATATTCCCCAATCATGTCAATCGTGCCTTGGATGTAAATACCCGTCAATTGGCCACCTAGGTGAAAGTCACTATCCTAGTGCCTTTTAAACCATTAGATACAACTTGTAGCAATTTACTCTTAGTTTAATTTAGTTGCAATTATAATTTGTAGTTTGATCATAGTAGAATATAAAGAAAAACCAAAAATGAATATAAGTGATATTTGGAAAAAATACGCAATTCCAACCTAAATAGATACTCGACTCCCATTCTAGCTCTCTGTGGATATCGATCCCGATCCAAAATCGGGTAAGCTATTGCGACCCTCTCTTGCTAATTATTAGTAGTGCGGAGTTGGAAGCAATCAAGCACCCATTAACCTTAACGCACAGTATGTGTAATTATATTTATGAAAGTTGAAGGGCGAAGGTTCGATTCAATCTCCTACAAAGCCAGTTTAAAACTGGCCCAATTATTTCTGGGTTTTTTCTTATATTAAAAAGATATTTTCTCCTTTTGTTTCTTTTTAATTTTCACCGACCACCTTTCTTATCCAATGCTACTTTCTAAATTTCTTTTTGTTGACTTTGTTTTATCTTTTCTTATTTACATCATTTAATTCACTATAAAGAAAGAAAAAGAAAAAGGACTCCAAAGTTCGCCCCTCCTGAAGACGAGCAATTCCTCCCGGAGGGGGAAACCCACAAATTCTTTTCCTTGTCAGTTTTACGACGTCTTTAATGTTAATATCATGTGTTCTCTTGTTAAATTTTTTTATCATCATGTTCAAATAATTATTTTTTAATATGATGTGATTGATAATAACTTTATGCCAAAAAAAGTTCAGCACTTATGAACTTAAATTCATGTATCATGAAGATGAGAGAGAGAGAGAGAGAGAGAGAGAGAGAGAGAAGAGAGAGAGAGAGAGAGAGAGAGAGAGAGAGAGAGAGAGTCAACTTTCAAGTAGCCCACCAAAGGCACCAAACAAAAACATTTATTCAAGTTCTCCAAAGAAAAGTTCGAGCCCGCTTACACTTGCTTTTGTGCCTTCAAACAAGGCTATGATTTCAATCTATGGCCAGGCACTTTTAGATGCTTTGAACGGTCCAAAATCTTATAAAGGTGCATACTCAGCTAGCTCAAAAACGACTGCATAGGTGCTGAAATTTTCAGGTAAGAACATTAACACAAATGCCCAATTTCAAGCTTTCGTAGTTAAACTTATTGGTATAGTGGTTAAGAATCTTGAACCAAATGGTATAGTTGAATAAGAGCTTGCAAATCAACATCAAGAGGGAAACTTTGGTGTTGATATCTATGAAGAAGTTGAAGAAGAAGACGTATTAGCTCAATGTAGGGCAGAGGCTGCTAGAGGTGGAGATTTATCTCAAATGCATAGTGGCAAAACGAAGAAGTCATACACAAGGAAAAGAAGAAGAGTTGGGAAGGCAATGTGAATGAATGGGTAAAATACTAGGCTACCCCCAATGAGAGTTGCAAAGCAAAAAATGGTTACCCCAACCACATCAACAAGGTCCAATCGATTAAAAAAGAAAGGCAAAATATATAAAATACCACCTGATCTGTAAAGACCTGACCGGTCATTTTGAGTATTAGCGCTCCGTTCAGCAGTTGGAGGCCATGAATAGCTTCATTTCAGGTATTATGACTTGTACGCGTGGTCCGAATCAAATTTCGGGAAGTCCAGAGTTGATTTGGGAAGACAATTCTTATTTCGGAAGCTTAAAGTTGAAAGAATAAACTAGGATTGAAACTTTGAGTAAACAACCTCGAAATCAGGATATGAAGGTTTCAGTTGGTCGTATGATAATTTCGGACTTGGGCGTGTGCCCAGATTGTGTTTTGGATAACCCGGGAGTGTTTTGGCGCCTATTGTGGAAATTGGCATTTTAGAAGGAATTTCATAAGTTTGGCTTGAAGTGAATTTCAGTGTTATCGATGTCCGTTTGGGATTCCGAAATTGGGAGTAGCTCCGTATGGTGATTCTGGAGTTGGGAGCGCGATCGGAAATGAATTCAGAGGTTCGTAGTCATTTTAAAGTCATTTGGCTAAAGATAGAAATTTGAAGGTTTTTGAGAAGTTTGACCGGAAATGGACTTTTTAATATCGGGGTCGGAATCCGATTTCGAAAGTTGGAGTAGGTCCGTAATGTCAAATATGATTTGTGTGCAAAATGTGAAGTCAATCGGAAATGATTTGATAGGTTTAAACATCGAAAATAGAAGTTGGAAAGTCCAAAGTTCTTAAAACTTGAATTCGAGGTTGATTCATGATTTGAGCATTGTTTGACGTGATTTGAGGTGTCGAGCAAGTCCATGATATGTTTTGAGACTGGATAGTATATTTGGTTGGGGTCCTAGGGGCCTCGGGTGGATTCCGGGTGGCAAATGGATCAAAAAATAGATTTTGAGAAAAGCTGAGGTTTGTTGGTTGCTGGTATTTCCGCTTCTGCGAAAACGGGACAACAGAAGCGGCCCTGCAGAAGCGGAATGGGAGCCGTAGGAGTGGTTTATGGTTAAGTCTTGGAGACCGTAGATGCGGTCAAGGATCCGCAGAAGCGGGACCGCATCTGCGGAGGGAAGATCGCAGAAGCAAAATGAGAGGCCCAGTGGAAGTCGCAGAAGCGGCTGGTTTTCTTCAAAAGCGGAACCGCCGAAGCGGTTGGACATCCACAGAAGTGGAATTGGGCTAGAGCCCAGGCACTGTAGAAGCAGAATATTTTCCGCAAAAGCGGGACTGTGGAAGCGGGAATATTTCCGCAGAAGCGAAAGGACCTCCTGGAGGTAAAAGGTTATTTTTAAAGTCGGGGATTGGCCATTTCTCTCATATTTTCTTGGCTTGGGGGCAATTCTTGGAGGATTCAAGAGGGGAATTCATTCATCAATGATAAGATAGGCTAATCCCACCTATTATGAGTTAAATGCATTGATTATGTATAGGTTTTAGCATGTAAATGGGTAGAAAATTGAGAGTTAGAGGACAACCTAGAAAATTATATTCTTGGAATTTAGCCACGATTTTGAGTATGGAACTAAGAGAAAATCATATATTTGAGTTCGTGAGTTCATGGATAAACTTTATCTTCAAGAAATTTTGGATTTCGGGCACGTGGGCCCAAGGGCATTTTTGTTAACTTTTTGTTCGAGGTTAGGAATTGTTACAAATTGGGTTGTAAAGTTTAATTGAGCATATATTAATGGTTTTGTATGACCATTGGCTAGTTTTGGAGCTTTGTGCGTTGGTTCAAGCCTTCGAAAGAATGTAGAATGCCGATTATGGATCTTCGGAGCGAGGTGAGTCTCCTTTCTAATCTTGTGAGGGGGAATTTACCCCATAGGTGAGTTAAATTGGTTATGTGCTCCTGTTTGTGGGGGGCTACGTATGCACGAGGTGACGAGAGTCCGTGCGTAGCTACTATATGCTATTGTCCGGGTAGTCTAGGACCCAAAAACATGTTACACTTAGTTTATTTGTGAACCCATTGATGGTTTGAAATGCTTAAATCACATTAAATTAGTAAATGAATTTCAAAAGGATTAAGCCTCATTTCTTAAAAGATTTGTTAAAGGAGAATTGGTTTTATCTGAATAAATGTCCCCCGATAAGTCCCTAATTAATTGATTGAGCATGTATTCCTTATGTGTACCTGTGTCGCATGCATGATTTGCGAGCAGGGTATGTGTTTACTTTTGGAACGGGCCGAACGCATCGGCAGATTAAATAGATGCATCTATTGGTTCGAGCTGCTCGACCCTCAGAAGTGCACAGTTTACATTCCTGTTGGATCGGGCCGTCGCCTCGGTGTGATTTGCGCATATTATTTGTCGTTTGGAAATTTTCAAATGTGAAATTTGCCCTCCATGGCTTGAGATAAATTGATAAGATAATAAAGAATAAACCTAGGAAGCCCTTGATTAATTGTCGAAAGGTGTTTACCTGTTTTCTGGCTTCACAAATTAGAACTACTATATAAGTCCATGATTATCCTCGCATTTATAGAATATTGTTAATTGACCTCTAGTGAGTGTCGGAGTTGGCCATCTCGTCTCTACTCCTTTGAGATTAGGCGGGATACTTACTGAGTACACGTTGATTACGTACTCATACTACATTTTTGTGCATTTTTGTTGTATAGGTATATATATACCTCTAGCAGCCTACTGGCGTAGCAGCACGGATGACTCTGGGACTAGGTGAGTTGCATTGTTCGAGACGACCCGCAGCTAGTATAGTTCCCTTCATCATTTTTTTTATTTATTCCCTGTCCACTGTATTTCGACTGAGGTTGTATTTTATTTTCCTTATTAGTAGTTGCTCATGCACTTGTGACACCGGGTTCTGGGATGGTTTTCGAAGGATTGTACTAATTGTTATTATTTAAATTTGAATTCAAGTAGTGATCTTTTATTTATGAAAATTTGGATAGAAAAACCATAGAATTTTCAAAAATATTAAAAGAGGATTCAATTGATAATTTAGTTGGCTGGCCGGATAGAGGTGTCCGGCGCTACCACGACCCTTAGGGGGTCGTGACAACATGGTATCAGAGCACTAGGTTCCCGTTGGTCTAACGAGTCATGAGCAAGTCTAGTAGAGTCTCGCGGATCGGTACGAAGACGTCTTTACTTATCTTCGGGAGGCTACAAGGCTGTTAGGAGTACTTCCCTTCTTGGTTTCCTTATCGTGCGATTCGATTCCTTTGAGGCTTATGCCTTTGATTCCTTTCCACTCAACCGTACGCGACGCAAGCGCTTGTTATAAATCAAAAAATTGAAGGACTGCAATTGCACTACAAAATATGGTGCGGGATGATCTTCCGGTATAGTTGGTTGGACTATTATAGTCACATTATGGAAGGATATTCTATTGTTTCAACTCAGTAACAGAACTTCTAAGAGCCTTGAGGCTAGGTACTGGTTGCCATAATGCTTATGAGCGAATATTCGGTAGTGTTATTGTGATGGTAGGGTGTTTGCCCACGTATTGGGCCAGTGAATGAATTGAAGGGAGGTTTACTCAATGTGTCATCAAGGGGATTCAGCATTTTATTCCCGGCAGGGGAAAGTCAATCGAACTAAGGATGGCCAGTGGGGGCTGTGGAAGTAATGAAACGTGGTAATTGCAAGCGTGTTGGAGTTCTCCTTTATATGGGGGTGTTGTTGTCCTAATTGAAAGCTTTAAGTTTGTCAGTGTCATGATCTGCTACAATTCACCTTTGGGGCAAGATATTGTAAAATAATATTGGAGGTACAACTATCAGATATCGCAGGGTGCGGTGGTTTTGGATTTAATCAATATTTCAAGATGTTGACGGTTCAATAAAGACGACCTTCAGAAAAGTTTGGGGTTAGTAGCAAATTGTGGATTCGAATTCTATGAAGATAAATTTTATTAAAGTAACAACTAAGCAGCAAGAGATGAGAAAGACATATGGGTAGTGTCAGGCGGAGTTTTAAACTTCTAAAAGGCCAGGCATAGGGAGCACAGGCCGAACAATTGGTTAAAGGAGTGAGTTTGCCCAAAGTGGGAGCGTGGCGGGGCTGTACAGGGCCTATTAGTAGGATGACTATGCGCCTAAGGATAGTTTGAAAGGATCTGGGATCTTAGCGACGGGCAATGAAAGTCTGTAGAGTTAATTTGAAGCATGGGGTTGTTAGGCAGCAGGAGATTTGGTATGACAGAAAAGAGCTGCTTGAAATGAAGAAAGATGTAGCATGACTTTGAAGTGGGAGGATGTTGTCGCACATTTAATGGATGCCCACGGGGGGTAAATGGACTGGTACAACTAGGGAGAGAGAGCTTGGGCTCAGGAGGGTCATTTCCTGTGAGCAGTTTAGCGGTCGTGTGGTTGGCGAGGCTTCTGTGAAGAGTTCTACGGGTTATGCAGCAAAGGGAACTATTGTGTGAATGTTGTTAATGATTTAGAGCATCAAATTAGGTTTCTACGGTAAGATATCGAGAATGCTGGCAATTGATTGCGCTAGGTTATGTCAATAAAAGATTAAGAATCCTGGTGAACTCCAGAGTTTTGTAATAGTGGCTTCAAGCTAAGTGGGAGATTCCCATCGCCTATGATTGGGTTGCATGGTTAACTACCCGCGAGGTTTCCGGTTAATTGCATACTAAGGGGTTATCCCAGCTACAAAAAAATACCATGAGTAGTAAATTGAGTAGAGGAATTATTAAAGAGGTGTTATGATTAGCCTTATAGGCTCATGTTCGAACTTGGGAAAAGATTCAGAATTTATGCCTTGTATAAAAGCGGGTTTAAATGGGAGTGGTTCTGCCAGGTGCTTCATTGAGAGGGTATTAATGTGCTAGAAAACTCAGGGAGTTGAATATATTCAGGATCAATTTAGAGCTGGTGGCTCTCAGCAACGGTCCTAGTAGATCCTAAGGGATAAAGTGTGGTGCCCAATGATTTCAAGCCTGTGAGTACAGTTAAGGATCAAGATTTGTAACAGCTCATGAGAAGGTGCCCAGAATGTTCTATGATATTTTGACTTGTGGTGTAGCATTTGAGAAATAGGAAATGGTCTGTGGGATTTGAGACAGCATGGTCTCGTGACGCAAGGCCACTTGGGGTGAGTGTAGAGGGAGTATGTTATGTGTTGAAGAGAGTTAGCGTTATCTCCAAGGCAATCAAGGATAAATTGGAAGGAAAGGGATCAATTAGCCATAGTTGAATTTGGCATGTTAGGGTCTGTGATCAGTTCATTCAGCGTGATCAAGTCATGCGTATGATTTGTGGCGGTACGAGTGAGGGTTGTCGGTTGCCGTAATTGATGTTATTCAAAAGCATTCTTCTGTTATGGCTTGTCAAGTGGAAGCGGATTCCGGAAGGACTATGGTGGTCTGGACCACTACTTAGAGATTTGCATATCCTATGGTTATGGGAATTTACCTGTGTCTTGCTATGATTCTTCTGAAGTGAGTTAAGAGAAAAGTTCTTACATGATGAAGTGTAAAATATTAATGATTTCAGAGTTACGATGAAAGTCGTTTTCTATCGTATATTGGCACGTTGGGTGCAGCGAGTAATATGAAATTTGAAACGAGAATCAAAGTTGCAGTTCGATGTGGACAAAGATGTCGCAAGCTCGGATGAGCAGGAAAGGAGTTTCACCGTTTAAAGTAAGTTGGGATTGTCTTCAGCGTCACTGGATATTGGTGTTTTGTAATGGGGGCTTGTATTATGGTTAATGATTCCAATCGCTTTTCTGCGTTAGTGCGGCTGATGGTCTGAAGAAGCGGACCCGTTATTTAATTCGGAAGATTTTGGGAGCGTGTCCTACGGGGAACTTGTATAAGTGTGACATGTAGTCACTTGATTAACTAAATATTTAAACCAAGTACAAGAATTGTGGTAATATCATTAATTTGAGACTATAGGCCTGGAGGGCACTTTGTTTATTGGGTTATGAACTGGGGAGGGTTGCTTCGGTTATGACGGTTGTTCTTGTGTGTTATGAGAAGAGGGAAATTAGTATGGACCTTTGAAAGGTTATTGGCTTAGTTTGATGTGATCATGATCAACTTGAGGTTGGTGGATGGGTTTGAATGTGAATATGGGCTCTATGTCAGGCCAGTTGTGTTCATTTCAGTAACGCGCTCCTTATGGAGTAGTCAGGGCATTATCTCATTGTTAGATATTTCATGTAGTGATGCATTGCGCCGTGTGAGTTGTGAGACGGCCTGGGAAATTGTGTATGTGTTGAGGATCCGCGTGGAAATGTCGTATTATGAGGAAATTGGCTCCTGAGATTCAGATTATATATAGCACCTCAGATGTGCTTGAGTTTTGTAGTTGATAGCGCTATGTGCTCCCCAGGGAATGGTACTATAACCTTAGAGTGCTTGTGACCGAGATTCGGTAATTCATTGTAATGAGAAATTTAGCTCGATGTGTATCTTCTTATGTGAGTTCTACGTGTGGATCGGGTGGCACACCGCCATGGGTATGTTATTTGGATCGGATGGCACGCCGCCATGGTTATGTTGTGAGGATCGGGTGGCACGCCGCCATGGTTATGCTGTATGGATCGGGTTTCACGCCGTAAAAGTGTGATGTGAGTGTAGTTTTCTATATGCTATTTTTGTATGTTCTGGTTCTTATTTTCTAAGGAAAGTCCGTATTAGTGCGGGAGTTAGGTTCTTCCCAGAGTTCATTTTCCTTTGGCATTGCATTCGAATTGGTGGCCTATTGGGGCATGGTAGCATCATATGAGATTTTAAAATTTTCTAGGGTGGCTTATTGCCTGAGCAGTTGTATCAGATGAGACGAGATATCTTGATCTAGGATTCTGTGCAATCCAGCTGTATGAGGTATCTTATGGAGATAAGACCATTATTGGGTTCAGAATGAGGTAAAGGTTTTGTTAGGAGTATAGACCTAATGTTTTGTTGACTCGGCAGTCGATTGTGAATGTTGGTACATCCCTTCCGTCATGGCGGTATGGTAAAGGATAGAGTAAGACCCGTATATATCATGGGGTGCAATGGGGACATCAGATTAGTAGGATTTTGACCAAATAGATCAGATAAAGGCTATTGCGGTCCTATGGACTAAGTGTTGCAAAGTAAGAATCCAATAAAGTTATGCAGTCATGTTTGAGCACAGCGTATAGTGATTGATATGGTGATCGTATGTTGGAGTCGGGCCTAGCATAGAATTTCGGATGTTGGAATCGGGCTCTAAGGCTTATTTGCTTGAATAAAAGGGAATATCTTCATAATTTGTCGAGCTAATGTGCTCAGCTAAGTTGTGGTAGCACGGGAAGGTGCATGAGGTGCTAAACAATGATTTTAGACTACTTCCATATAGTTCTCAGCACGTTCGAGGACGAACGTATGTTTAAGTGGGAGAGAATGTAACGACTCGATCGGTCGTTTTGACTACTAGCACTCTGTTCAGTATTCGGAGGCCATGACCAACTTTATTTCAGGCATTATGACTTGTACGCGTGGTCGAAATTAAATTTCGTGAAGTCCAGAGTTGATTTTGGAAAAAGAATTCTTATTTCGGAAGCTTAAAGTTGAAAGAATGAACTAGGATTGGAATTTTGATAAATAACCTCGGAATCGGGATCTGAAGGTTCCAGCAGATTCGTATGACGATTTCGAACTTGGGCTTGTGCCCGGATCAGGTTTTGGATAACCTAGGAGCGTTTTGGCACCTATTGTGGAAGTTGGCATTTTAGAAGGAATTTCACAAGTTTGGCTTGAAGAGCATTTCAGTGTTATCGATGTCCGTTTGGGATTTCGAGAATGAGAGTAGCTACGTATGGTGATTCTGGAGTTGGGAGCGCGATCGGAAGTGAATCGGAGGTCGGTAGGTTATTTTGAAGCCATTTGGCTAAAGATAGAAATTTGAAGGTTTTTGAGAAGTTTGACCGGAAGTGGACTTTTTGATATCGGGGTTGGAATCCGATTCCGGAAATTGGAGCAGGTCCGTAATTCAAATATGAATTGTGTGAAAAATTTGAGGTTAATCGGACATGATTTGATAGGTTTAAACATCAGAAATAGAAGTTGGAAAGTTCAAAGTTCTTAAAGCTTGAATTCGAGGTTGATTCATGATTTGAGCGTTGTTTTGACGTGATTTGAGGCCTCGAAAAAGTCCATGATGTGTTTCGGGACTGGATAGTATGTTTGGTTGGGGTCCCGAGGGCCTCGGGTGGATTCCGGGTGGCTAACGGATCGAAAAGTGGATTTTGAGAAAAGCTGAGGTTTGTTGGTTGCTGGTATTTCCGCTTCTGCGGAAACGGGACCGCAGAAGCGGCCCCGCAAAAGCAGAATGGGAGCTTCATAAGCGGTTTATGGTCAAGGCTTGGAGACCGCAGATGCGGTCAAGGATCCGCAGAAGCGTGACCGCATCTGCGGAGGGAAGATCGCAGAAGCAAAATGAGAGGCCCAGTGGAAGCCGCAGAAGCGGCTGGTTTTTCGCAAAAGCGGTTGGACGTCCGCAAAAGCGGAATTGGTCTGGAGCCCAGGCATCTCAAAAGCGGAACATTTTCCGTAAAAGCGGGACCGCGAAAGCGGAAATATTTCCGCAGAAGCGAAAAGACCTGGAGGCAGAAGGTTATTTTAAAGTCGGGGATTGGCCATTTCTCTCATATTTTCTTGGCTTGGGGGCAATTCTTGGAGGATTCAAGAGGGGAATTCGTTCATCAATGATAAGGTAAGCTAATCCCACCTATTATGAGTTAAATACATTGATTATGTATAGATTTTAGCATGTAAATGGGTAGAAAATTGAGGATTAGATGAAAACCTAGAAAATTATATTCTTGGAATTTAGCCACGATTTTGAGTATGAAATTAAGATAAAATCATATATTTGAGTTCGTGAGTTCATGGATAAACTTTATCTTCAAGAAATTTCGGATTCCAGGCACGTGGGCCCGAGGGCATTTTTGTCAACTTTTTATTCGGGGTTAGGAATTGTTATAAATTGGGTTGTAAAGTTTAATTGAGCATATATTAATGGATTTGTATGACGATGGGCTAGTTTTGGATCTTTATGCGTTCAGAGCAAGGTGAGTCTCCTTTCTAATCTTGTGAGGGGGAATTACCCCACATGTGAGTTAAATTGGTTATGTGCTCCTATTTTTGGGGGCTACATATACCCGAGGTGACTAGAGTCCGTTCGTAGCTACTATATGCTATTGTCCGGATAGTCTAGGACCCAAAAACATGTTACACTTGGTTTATTTGTTAACCCATTGATGGTTTGAAATGCTTAAATCACATTAAATTAGGAAATGAATTTCAAAAGGATTAAGCCTCATTTCTTAAAAGATTTGTTAAAGGAGAATTAGTTTTATCTGAATAAATGTCCTCCGATAAGTCCCTAATTGATTGATTGAGCATGTATTCCTTATGTGTACCTGCGTCGCGAGCATGATTCGCGAGCAGGGTATGTGTTTACTTTTGGAACGGGCCGAACGCCTCGACAGATTAAATAGATGTATCTATTGGTTCGGGCCGCTCGACCCTCGGCAGTGCACAGTTTACATTCCTGTTGGATCGGATCGTCGCCTCGGTGTGATTTGTGCATGTATTTGTCGTTTGGAAATTTTCAAATGCGAAATTTGCCCTCCATGGCTTGAGATAAATTGATAAGATAATAAAGAATAAACCTTGGAAGCCCTTGATTAATTATTGAAAGGTGTTTACCTATTTTCTGGCTTCGCGAATTAGAACTACTATATAAATCTATGATTATCCTCGCATTTATAGAATATTGTTAATTGACCTCTAGTGAGTGTCGGAGTTGGACATCTCGTCTTTGCTCCTTCGAGATTAGGTGGGATACTCACTGAGTACACATTGATTACGTACTCATACTACACTTTTGTGTATTTTTATTGTATAGGTATTTATATACCTCTAGCAGCCAACTGGGCGTAGCAACACGGATGACTCTGGGACTAGGTGAGCTGCATTGTTTGAGATGACCCGCAACTAGTATAGTTCCCTTCAGCATTTTTATCATATATTCCCTGTCCACTGTATTTCAGACAGATTTTGTATTTTATTTTCCTTATCAGTAGTTGCTCGTGCACTTGTGATCCCGGGTTCTGGGATGATTTTCGAAGGATTGTACTAATTATTATTATTATTTAAATTTGAATTCAAGTAGTGATCTTTTATTTATGAAAATTTGGAAAGAAAAACCTTAGAATTTTCAAAAGTATTAAAAGAGGATTCAATTGATAATTTAGTTGGCTGGCCGGATAGAGGTCTCCGGCGCCACCATGACCCTTAGTGAATTTTGGGTAGTGACAAGATCTTGTCCCCAAATCCCTGTTACACACCTGTTGATTACGAGAATAATTTCACACACCCAACCTTTAAAAATGTATCTATGACACACTATTTTAACTACATGGCAAGCGCATATTTTACACACAAATGAGGCACGTGAATTGTAACTTTTTTGTATCTAAAGCCTCATTTGGACGCCTTATGTCCAGTTTTTTCACTTTTCCATTTTTTTTTCATTTTTAGTCATCTTCTTAATTTTTTATGTATCGAGTTTCAGCATGTTCTTCCATTGATGCTTATAAAGAACACTTCTAATAACTTCAACTGCTCTTCCTCTAACTCATGAACCTGAATCTTACCTTAAATCCATTATAGAGCATTTTTCTCATTGCCCTTCAACCTTGCTTCAAACCCAGCCCGCTGCAATCCTAGACCCCTTACCCTTCTTCCGCACCTATCTCTGGCCTTTGCTTATTTTTTGTTGGGGGGGTTATTTTTCCAACATAAAATCGTCTTAAGATTTTTATTTTCACCCGTTTTCACCCGCGTTGTTTTTATAAATTGCGCAAGACCTAGAAATTAATTATTCAAAATTGTTGTTTTTTGTTAAAATTGGTATTTGGGGATTGAATTAGTTGTATATTAGAAGCTCCATTTCAATTGAAACTCATTTTGAGATGAACTAAGTAGTTGAATCGAAATTTGTTTAAGAAGACCGAAGAAGAGTACTTTGAATTTTTGAGTTGGGTTAAACTTGAAGAAATCTAAAGTTGATGTTGAAAACTTTGGTTGTTAAATTGTATTCATGTTCTCTGATCATGAAACTGAGATGAAAATTGTAGCAACCGTGATGGTTGTTTTTCATCGGGGAAGAAGTTGAATTTCTTTTTCTTTTTTATTTTAACTTCATGACACGTTTCACGATTTGATTGGTGCTTGGCATAAACATATATAAAAGAAGTGATCAAATACAAAAGTGGTGTGTAATAGATACATTTTTGAAAGGTTGAGTGTATAAAATTATTCCTGTAATATACAGGCGTGCAACAGGAATTTGGAGACAAGCTCAGGTGGTAATCTATGTATTTTTCCCAAAAAGAAATGATAAATTTTGAATACATATTGAAGAGGTTTGATGAAGAAGACAAATAGCTGCAAGTTGAAGAACTCACAAGTTTATAGAAGAAGGGGCAAGACTTTAACTTCTATTTTATTTTATTTTATCATTTTATTAGCATTATCATGTGTAATATCATCATACAATGTGTTATAACACTACTAGAAAATCAAGAATTTTCGAGTGAAAAATTTTGTCGGAAATTTCCGATGGAATCCGTCGTAATTGTAAAAAAAAAAATCACCTATATATTTTTAAAAAAATTTCGACCACATTTCCAACCAAATCGGTCGCAACTTTTGGTGAAAATATAGTTTGACTTATTTGACTTCAATTCCGACCGATTTGGTCGGTAATTTAAAAAAAATTAAAATGATAATTCCCACCGAATCGGTCGGAATTATTTTTTTAATAAACCTACCCGACGTCGTCCCCAAAAATAGAACCTCTCTTTTTTTTCCTTCTTCTTCTCTCATCCTCCTCCTCTCTCCCTCTCGTCCTTCTCCCCCAGTTTAAATGTATTCTCTCTCTCTCTCTCTCTATGTCTCTCATTTCCTCCTCCCTTCTCTGTCTCCCTCCTCTTCCCTTTTTCCCTTAATTTATTAATTTTTTTTACTCGTTTCGCAGTAGTGGCGCGGCAACAGCTCAGTTGATTTCTTCGGCATTTTTTCCGTCGAGGTAAGTACTTTGTTGACATATATATATATATATATATATTGTTTTCATTGTTAACTTTGTAGTAATTTTTTATATATGAAAATCCTAGTAGTTGAAGTAGGTATGGTTAAAATTTTAGGAATTTTAGTTTTTAATGATACATTTATAAATAGAGAGAGAGAGAGAAGAATATGTTAAAATAGGTATGGTTGAAATTTTGGGTTAAGCAAGAATATGTTAAGAAATCCTAAATCTACTTTTGAATTTGTTAAGAATATATTGAATTAGTGTTTGATTACCTTAATTATTTTCGAAATAAGAAAGGTGACAGGTTGACATAAAGTAATTGAGAAAACAACGATAGGAAAGAAGGAAAATGAACTTTTACTTTCACTTCGAATGGTAATTATATTAACTAGTTATAGTTTAAGCTTCAGTATAAAGTTTGTTGTACTAGGTTCATTGTTGCTCGTTAGTTTTATTATTAGAATGATATCAAATTTAGTTTTTTTTCAATTTCAACATCAAGATTAATTTGTAAATTTGAGAAATCATTAGTTAATTTGGATTATATGAACATTTAAGAAGTTATTCAAATTTAATGAATATAGTTAAAGACTTGTATTATTTAAAACAGGGATTAGTGTGAGTTTCGAGTGTTAAAACTATCAATTAAAAAAATAAAATATATCAATTAAAGTGATTTGACACAATGATATGTATATATCTAAAATGAACCTTTGAAAGAGTATAACTTTGTAACCAGTTTAAATAAATCAAATTATTTTAAATATCTCATTTCTAGATTTCTATTTGTGTAGATGGAATTTGTGCATCGTAGATAGATGTATAATAGGAATCATCCTAATCATGCGGGGTTGAGGGATGAATTTATTAAAGGGGTTGTTGAATTTATTACTAAGGCTCAAATACTTGATGATTTTGTTATTTGAGGAAGGATTAGATGCCTTGTGTGAAAAGTAAGTGTATTAAGTTATTGAAAATAGACAAAGTTAAAGTTCATCTCTACAACAAAGAGTTTGTAAAAATTATTATATATGGACTGTTCACGGGGAGAATCATGCTAGTTTAGATGATGTTAACTTCCATATTCTTTTGATGGTGAGGGTAGCCCCATTGCTGAGCATAATGTTGAAAATTTTCGATACAATAAAATGATGAGGGATGCTTTGGGATGTTTTCTGGGGTTCAATCCGAATCAAATTATAAGGCTAAGCGTTTCTATGAACAGTTAGATGAATCTAGTCGTCCGTTGTATGAAGGCTCGATGCATTTCAAGTTGTCTATTGCGGTTAGATTTCTATGTATCAAATCGGATAATTCTATTTCCCAAACGAGCATGAATTCTATTATTGGGCTTACGAATGAACTTAATTCGAGTAACAATGACTTACCAAAAGATTTTTACATTGCTAAGAAATTGGTTTCTAAGTTGGGTCTTTCATCAGAGAGAATTGGTTGTTGTGAGAAATATTGCATGTTATTCTATAAGGATGATGCATCTCTAGAGAACTATAAATGTGACAACCCAAAGGGTCATCACCTATTTTTTTTATTCACTCTGTGCTTCCGAGGCCTTGAAAACCTTATTTTATTTTTACCTCGAATTGCGTGCACAGTCCAGACGCGTAACCGGAAAGCGTAAATGTGAAATACTGTTAAAAATGCTAAAGTTTGGTATTAAAATAAATAAGTTTGACTTTGGTCAAAATTTTGGGTAAATGTACTCGGACCCATGATTTGAAGGTCTCGGAGGGTCCGTAGAAAAATATGGGACTCGGGCGTATGTCCAGAATCGAATTCCGAGGTTCTAAGCCCGAGAAATGAATTTTTTGAGTAAAATTGTTTTTCTGACATTATTAAGGAAATTGAAAATAAAATTTAATTAAAAAACTGTGGTATCGGGCCTGTATTTTGGTTCCGGCGCCCGGTACAAATCTTATATATTGTTTAAGCGCTTTCTATAAAGTTTGGATAAAATCGAAAGTCGTTTGACGTGTTCCGGATTAAAAATCTCGATTTTGAAAGTTTATGAAATTTGAGGAAAAACTTGTGATTTTAAGGTTTGATTTGTTGTTTTTGATGTTATGTTGGCGATTTGGTCGCACGAGTAAGTCCGCAGGATATTATTGAGATTGTGTGCATATTTGGTTTGGAGCCCCGAGTGCTCAGGTGAGTTTTGGATAGGTGTCGGATTGCATTTTTGCATTTTTGGAAAATCTGGTATCACTGATCTGCAGGCTTTACATTTGCGAAGCAAGAATTCGCAAATGCGAAGGTCCAGCTCTCGCAAATGCGAAGGCTGGTTCGTAAATGCGAAACCAGCCCAGGCCGACCAACGTTCGAAAATGCGAAACCATACCTCACAAATGCGAAGGTCAAAGGTTCGCAAATGCGAGACCCTATTCGCAAATGTGAAGGTCAAATGATAGGCCTGAGTTTGCAATTGCAAACACAATTTCGCATTTTCCATATCCGCAGTCCAACATATTTTATACTTAACTGATTTTGAGCTTTATTTTTCACATTTTCTCAAACTCAAACACCCATAGGCGATTTTTCAAGAAATATTTCTTCTCCAAATCAATTGTAAGTTAATTTTTTTCAATCATTAACACCATTTAACATGTTTTCTACTTAAAATCAATGATTTTCATGGGTGAAATTGCGGGTTTTAGGTAGAACCTAGGTTTTCTAAAAAATGGGAATTTGGACCTCAATTTGAGGTCCGATTTCAAAACTAATTACATATTTGAGTTCGTGGGGAAATGGGTAATCGGGTTTTGGTTCGAATCTTGAGTTTTGACAACGTGGGCCCGGGGTTGATTTTTAGAATTTTTGGGAAAAACTTTGGAAAATTCATTTCTATGCATTCAAATTGACTCATTTAATGTTTATTAAAGCAATTAAGTAATTTGTGGCTAGATTCGAGCGGATTGGAGGTGGAATCACGGGGTAAAGCCATAGTTGAGGCTTGAGTTGAGTTCAAGGCTTTGAGGTAAGTGTTTGATTTAACTCTAGCTTGAGGGAATAGGAGTTGAGTCTTATTTACTACTTGCTTAGTGTTGAGTACGATGTATAGGCATGGTGACAAGTATCTATATTGGTGTCTAGCATGACCGTAAGTCCTTAATTGCGAATAGTTGGGATTTTATTATATCTTCCATGCTTAATTGATGGCTTCTATGTGTTGTAAAGATCTTGTGAAATAAATTGTGACCTTTGAAATTCGTGGAGCGTTGGCTCGAGTTGAAATACAATTGTGAAGGTATATGAGACAAGTAAATCTTTGGAGCATTGGCTCGAGTGATAATGTGAACTATGAGATGAAAGTGAATGAAAGGTAAAGAGTAAATAATATGTTCCCTTGCCGGGACGTTATTGATTATTGAATATTTTTTTCCTTGCCGGGACGTTGAGATTTTTGATGTTGTACCCTTGCCGGATTTTTATATTGCTTGTTTGTGTTCCCTTGCCGGGATTCCCATCGTTGTTTATTTATTTCCTTACCCTTGATTGTGATTGTTGTTTGGGTGAGGGAGAGTGTTAAAGCACAAAGGGTGATGTCGTGCATTATTTGATTATGTTAAGTAAAGAGTATAAAGCACGAAGAGTGATGTCATGCCATGTTCGCTTATTATGCGAAAAGAGTATTAAAGCGCGAAGGGTGATGTCGTGCCGCACGATGTACCATTCTGTGCTGATTCTATTGATATATGTAAGGAATGAGAGTAAAAGCACGAAGGGTGATGCTGTGCACATGTTATTGCTTGGTGAGTATGAGAGTAAAAGCACGAAGGGTGATGTCGTGCACTTGTTGATTTCTGTTTCATTACATACTATTGAGTTGTGTTGTTTTCCTTTGTTACTGGACGACTCTTATTTGGAAATTTTTATACTCCCCACAACATGCTTCCCCTCCCATATTTTTTATCTGTTTTGATATATATATATATATATATATATATATATATATATATATATATATATATATATGAAATTGTATAGATTTGTGTGGTAGTCTGGTCCAGCCTCGTCATTACTTCGCCGGGGTTAGGCTAGACACTTGCTAACACATGGGGCCGATTGTGCTGATACTACACTCTGTGCTATTTTGCACAGATCTAGGTTTCGAGCAGCAGCAGCAGCATTAGTGCGGGAGGGGGCCTTCAGTCCAGTGAGACCCGAGGTAGCCTTGCAGGCGTCCGTAGTCCCGACGTCTCCCTTATCCTCTCTTTTCGTCTGTTATCTCATTATGTTCGAGAAAAACAATTTATGTTTTCTTTCAGATGTTGTATTTAGCATTCTTAGCAGTTCGTGAGTACAGTGAAACCAGTCTTGGGTAGAGGATTTGTTGAACTTTCCACTTTGCTATTCAGTTTTATTTAATGCTCAGGCTTCCGCTTATCATTGTTGAATTTCATTATTTACATATTATTGTCGAAGAATCGTTAAAATAATTTGTATATTAATGAAAAAGTAATCAAGTTTGGTTTGCCTAGCTTCCACAAGTAGGCGCCATCACGACTCCCGAGGGTGGGAAATCTGGGTCGTGACAAGTTGTTATCAGAGCACTAGGTTACATAGGTCTCACAACTCACGGACAAACCTAGTAGAGTTTGAGGGATCGGTATGGAGACGTTTGTATTTATCCCAGAGGCTACTGAGTTAGGAAAAGTTTCACATTTGTTCTTTCATGTCGTGCGGTTCTGTTTCTCAAAGATAATTGAATTTTTACTCTGTTCTTTTGCAGATGGCGAGAACACGCGCTTCCTCATCTTTTGATCAGTAGTCCGAGCCCCAGGCATCTCCTGCTAGGCGCATAGGACGAGGCCATGCTAGAAGCCGAGGTAGGGGCAGAGCTCAGCCCCGAGCAGTAGCACCAGTGGTGGGTCGACTTTGACGAGGAGGTTCCGGACCCAGCCCCAGCAATTCCGGTGGGCCCGGCTCAGGTCCCAGAGGGGTTTATTGCTACCCCAGTTCTTCAAGACGCTTTGGTCCGATTGATGGGCCTTATGGAGAGTGTTACCCGAGCGGGTTTGGTTCCTGTAGAACCAACTATCTCTTAGGCTGGAGGAGGCGCCCAGACTCCTACTACTCATACTCCGAAGCATGTAGCTCCTCAGGGTCAGGCTCCAGCAGTTCATCTAGTTGGAGAAGCTCAGCCAGGTGTGGTAGTCCAGGCAGGTGATGGGGTAGCTATGTCTGTCGATGCTTTGTGGAGATTGGATAGGTTCACCAAGCTCTTCACTACTACTTTCAGCTGTGCACCCATCGAGGATCCTCAGAATTATTTGGATACCTGCCATGAGGTTCTTCGGAACATGGGTATTGTTGAGTCCAATGGAGTTGATTTCGCTGCATTTCGCCTATCTGGATCCGCCAAGACTTGGTGGAGGGATTTATGTTTATCTAGACCAACAGGGTCTCCAGCCTTGACATGGGATCAGTTTTCAGTGTTGTTTCTGGAGAAGTTTCTCCTTATCATACAATGTGAGGCCTACCGGAGGCACTTAGAGCGTCTCCATTAGGGATCTATGTCAGTCACCCAGTACGAGACCAGGTTTATTGAGTTGGCTCGCCATGCTACTGTAATACTCCCCACTGAGAGGGAGAGATTGAGACGGTTTATTTATGGACTCATACAACCTATTCGTCTCTAGATGGCTAGAGAGGCGGGGAGTGATATTACTTTTTAGGAGGCGGCCAATGTGGCCCGGAGGATCAAGATAGTATTGCCATAGGGCGTGGTCATAGATCAAACAAGAGACCCCGTCAGTCAGGCCCATTCAATGGTGCCTCATCTGGAGGCAGAGATTCAAATAATAGGGGTCAGCCTTCCAGGCCTTTCCAGTCAGCCCTCAAGGTTTCTCAGGGTGCCCCAGGTGATCGTGGTTTCCATGGGCATTATTCTGATCAGCAATCATTCAATGCACCACCAACTCCTATCAGTGCGTCGCCACTTCAGAGTTTCCGTGAGGCCATTTAGGTCGACAGGGACAGCAGACTCAGCAGCCGAGGGCTTGTTACATTTGTGGTGACACGGGTCATATTGCTAGATTTTGCCCTCGAGCACCGAGCAGTTCTCAACACCAGGGTTCTTGTGCCATGGTTCAGGCACCAGGTTCTCCACAGCCAGCCCAGCCAGTTAGAAGCAGGAGTAGAGGTACTAGAGGTAGAGGTAGAGGTCATAGAGGTAGAGCTCAAACCGCCAGGGGTGGAGGTCAGCTAGCAGCAGATCGACCTATGGATATTGTTCAGGGTGGTGGGGCCCAGCCTCATTGTTATGCTCTTCAGGCCAGGCCTGAGGCTGAGGCTTCAGATGCAGTCATCACAGGTACAGTTCTAGTTATTTGATAGAGATGCTTCGGTACTATTTGATCCAGGGTCTATGTATTCATATGTTTCATCTTTTTTCGCACCATGCTTGGTCATGCCTAGTTATGCATTGGGTGTTCCTGTATATGTGCCTACACCGGTGGGTGACTCTATCGCAGTCGACCGAGTCTATCGTTCGTGTATTGTAGTGATTGGGGGTCTTGATACCCGTGTAGACTTATTGCTCTTAGATATGGTTGACTTCGATATCATATTGGGTATGAAGTGTCTATCACCCTATCTTGGGCTACCATGCCAAGATTGTGACCTTAGCATTGCCGTTTATGCCTCATTTAGAGTGGAGAGGGACTCTAGGTCATTCTACCCGCAGTGTCATATCGTATGTAAAGGCTCAGCGTATGGTCGATAAGGGGTATTTGGATTATTTAGCTTATGTTCGGGATTCCAGTGCTGAGGTTCCCTCTATTGATTCTGTGCCCATTGTCTGGGAGTTTCCAGATGTTTTCCCTTCAGACCTACTGGGTATGCCACCTGACAGGGATATTGATTTCTGTATTGATTTGGCTCCGGGCACCCAGCCCATTTCTATCCCGCCATATTGTATGGCCCTGCCGGAGCTGAAGGAGGTAAAGGACCAGTTGCAAGATTTGCTAGAGAAAGGTTTCATTAGACCCAGTGTTTCACCTTGGGGCGTGCCAGTGTTATTTGTCAAGAAGAAGAACAGATCGATGAGGATGTGCATAGATAACTAGTAATTGAACAAGGTAATAATTAAGAATAAGTATCCACTAGCGAGGATTGATGATTTGTTTGACCAGCTTCAGGGTGCCACGGTATTCTCCAAGATTGACTTGCGACCTGGCTACTATCAGTTGAGGATTAGGGCATCCGATGTACCTAAGACAGCTTTTCGCACTCGGTATGGGCATTATGAGTTCTTGGTCATGTCATTTGGGTTGACCAATGCCCCAGTAACATTTATGGAGTTGATGAACTGAGTGTTCAGGCCATATTTGGATATGTTTGTGATAGTCTTTATTGATGATATTTTGGTGTACTCCTGCAGCCAGGAGGAGCACAAGCAGCACCTTAGTGTGGTTCTTCAGACTTTGAAGGATAGTCAGTTATATTCCAAGTTCTCCAAGTGTGAGTTCTGGCTGATTTCAGTTGCATTCCTGGGTCACGTTGTATCAGCAAAGGGTATTCAGGTGGACCCGAAGAAGATTGAGGCAGTCAAGAACTGGCATAGACCAGCACAGCCATAGAGATTCAGAGTTTCTTGGGGTTGGCTGGCTACTATCGACGGTTCGTAGATAGATATTCATCTATTGCAGCGCCGATGACCAGATTGACCCAGAAGGGTGCCCAGTTCAAATGTTCAGATGAGTGCGAGGTGAGCTTTCAGAAGCTCAAGACATCTTTGACTACGTCACCGGTGTTGGTTTTGCCCACAGGATCTGGGCCTTATACCGTTTATTGTGATGCTTCTCGTATTGGGCTTGGTGCAGTGTTGATGCAGGATGGCAAGGTTATTACCTATACTTTGAGGCAGTTGAATATTCATGAGAAGAACTATCCAGTGCACGATTTGGAGTTGGCAACTATTGTTCATGCCTTGAAGATTTGGAGGCATTATTTGTATGGCATGGCATGTGAGGTGTTCACTGATCATAAGAGCCTTCAGTACTTGTTCAAGTAAAAGGAGTTGAATTTGAGGCAGATGAGGTGGTTGGAGTTTTTGAAAGACTATGATGTCACCATTTTATATCATCCCGGGAAGGCCAATGTGGTGGCCGATGCTTTGAGTAAGAAGTCAGCCAGCATGGGTAGTCTTGCTTATATTCTAGTCAGTCAGAGGCCACTTGCTTTGAATGTTCAGGCTTTGGCCAATCAGTTCGTGAGACTGGATATTTCTAAGCCCAAGCATGTGTTGGTTTGCACGGTTGCTCGTTCTTCATTATTGGAGTATATCCGTGATCGGTAGTTTGATGATCCCCATTTGTGTATCCTTAGAGACACGGTGCAGCATGGAGGTGCCCAACAAGTTACCTTAGGTGAGGATGGAGTTTTGAGATTGCAGGGCTGAGTATGTGTGCCTAATGTGGATGGACTTCGAGAGTTGATATTTGAGGAGGCTCATAGTTTTCGGTACTCTATTCACTCGGGCGCCTTAAAGATGTATCAGGATTTGTGGAAGTATTATTGGTGGCGTAGAATGAAGAAGGATATTGTTGCATATGCGGCTCGATGTTTGAATTGTCAGCAGGTTAAGTATGAGCATCAGAGGCCTGGTGGTTTGTTTTAGAGGATTGAGCTTCCCGAGTGGAAGTGGGAGCAGATCACTATGGATTTTGTTACTGGACTTCTGTTGACTCAGAAGAAGTTCGATGTAGTTTGGGTCATTGTTGATAGGCTGACCAAGTCAGTGCATTTTATTCCTATGGCAGTCTCCTATTCATCCGAGAGATTAGCTGAGATCTATATCTGGGAGATTGTTCACCTTCATGGTATGCCAGCATCTATCATTTCGGACCGACGTATGCAGTTTACCTCGTGCTGCTAGAGAGTAGTTCAGCGAGAGTTGGGTACATAGGTTGAGTTGAGCACAAAATTTCATCACCAAACGGACGGTCAGTCCGAGCGGACTATTCAGATTTTGGAGGATATGCTTCGAGCTTGTATAATTGACTTTGGAGGTTCTTGGGATCAGTTGTTGCCTTTAATGGAGTTTGCCTACAACAACAGCTACCAGTCGAGCATCCAGATGGCTCCTTACGAGGCTTTATATGGTAGGCAGTGTCGGTCTCCGGTTGGATGGTTATAGCTGGGAGAGGCTCGGTTGATAGGTACGGATTTGGTTCAGGAGGCCTTGGACAAGGTCAAGATCATTGAGGATAGGCTTCGTTCAGCTCAGTCCAGGCAAAAGAGCTATGCAGATCGTAAGGTTCGAGATGTAGCTTTCATGGTTGGTGAGCGGGTATTGCTCTGAGTGTCGCCTATGAAGGGCGTTATGAGGTTTGGGAAGAAGGGCAAGCTTAGCCCTAGGTTCATTGGTCCGTTTGAGATTCTCGATCGAGTGGGAGAGGTAGCCTATAAAATTGCATTGCCGCCTAGCTTATCAGCCGTGCATCCAGTTTTCCACCTATCCATGCTTCGGAGCGATCCATCCCACGTTTTAGATTTCAGCACTGTCCAGTTGGACAAGGACTTGTCTTATAAGGAGGAGTCGGTAGCTATTCTAGACCGGCAGGTTCGTTAGTTGAGATCCAAGAGTTTCCCTTCTGTTCGTGTTCAGTGGAGAGGTCAGCCTCTTGAGGCATCGACCTGGGAGTCTGATATGCGGAGTCGTTATCCTCATTTTTTCCCCGACTCAGGTACTTCTTTCTTTTGTCCGTTCGAGGACGAACGGTTATTTTAGAGGTGGACAATGTGACGACCCAAAGGGTCATCACCTATTTTTCTTATTTACTCCATGCTTTCGAGGCCTTAAAACCTAATTTTTTTACCGCCTCGAATTGCGTGCGCAGTCCGGGCATGTACCAAAAAACCTAAATGTGAAATTCTGTGAAAAATGCTAAAAATTGGTATTGAAATAAATAAGTTTGACTTTGAACAATATTTTGGGTAAACGGACCCGGACCCATGATTTGACGGTCCCGGAGGGTCCGTAAAAAAATATGGGACTCGGGCATATGCCCGAAATCGAATTCTGAGGTTCCAAGCCCGAGAAATGAATTTTTTGAGTAAAATTGTTTTTCTAAAATTAATAAGGAAATTAGAAATAAAATTTGATTAAAAAACTATGGTATCGTTCACGTATTTTGATACCGGCGCTCGGTATAAGTCTTATATATTGTTTAAGCGCTTTCTGTAAAGTTTGGTTGCAATCGGACGTCGTTTGACGTGTTTCAGACTTAAAACTCTACAATTGAAAGTTTACGAAGTTTGAGGAAAAACTTGTGATTTTAAGGTTTGATTTGTTGTTTTTGATGTTATGTTGGCGATTTGATCGCACGAGTAAGTCCGTAGGATGTTATTGAGGTTTTGTGCATATTTGGTTTGCAGCCCCGAGGGCTCGGGTGAGTTTTGGATAAGTGTCGGATTGCATTTTTGCATTTTTGGAAAATCTGGTATCACTGATCTACAAGCTTCGCATTTGCGAAGCCAGAATTCGCAAATGCGAAGGTCCAGCTCTCGCAAATGTGAAGGCTGGTTCGCAAATGCGAAACAATCCCAGACCGGCCAACGTTCGCAAATGCGAAACCATACCTCGTAAAGCGAAGGTCAAAGGTTCGCAAATGTGAGACCCTGTTCACAAATGCGAAGGTCCCCTAAAAAGCCTAGGCTCGCAAATACGAACAAAAATTTCGTATTTCCCATGCCTATTGCGAACCCAGTTTCGCATTTCCCATATCCGCAGCCCAGCATATTTTAGACTTAACCGATTTTGAGCTTCATTTTTCATATTTTCTCAAACTCAAACATCCATAGGCGATTTTCCAAGAAATCTTTCTTCTTCAAATAAATTGTAAGTTAATTTCTACTCATTTCTTTCAATCATTAATACCATTTAACATGTTTTCTACTTAAAATTAATGATTTTCATGGGTGAAATTGGGGGTTTTGGGTAGAACCTAGGTTTTCTAAAAATTGGGGATTTAGACCTCAATTTGAGGTCCGATTTCAAAACCAATTACATATTTTAGTTCGTGGGGAATGGGTAATCGGGCTTTGGTTCGAACCTCGAGTTTTGACCATGGGGGCCCGAGGCTGATTTTGGAATTTTTGGGAAAAACTTTGGGAAATTTATTTCTATGCATTCAAATTGATTCAATTAATGTTTATTAAAGCAATTAAGTAATTTATGGCTAGATTCGAGCGGATTGGAGGTGGAATCACGGGGTAAAGCCATAGTTGAGGCTTGAGTTGAGTTCAAGGCTTTGAGGTAAGTGTTTGGTTTAACCCTAGCTTGAGGGAATAGGAGTTGAGTCTTATTTACTACTTGCGAAGTGTCGAGTACGATGTATAGGCACGGTGATGAGTATCTATACATTGGTGTCTAGTATGACCGTGAGTCCTTAATTGCGAATAGTTGAGATTTTGTTATATCTTCCATGCTCAATTGATGGCTTCTATATGTTGTAAAGATCTTGTGAAAGAAATTGTGACCTTTGAAATTCGTGGAGCGTTGGCTCGAGTTGAAATACAATTGTGAAGGTATATGAGACAAGTAAATCTTTGGAGCATTGGCTCGAGTGATAATGTGAACTATGAGATGAAAGTGAATGAAAGGTAAAGAGTTAATGATTTGTTCCCTTGCTGGGACGTTGTTGATAATTGAATATTTTTCCCTTGCCGGGACGTTGAGATTTTTGATGTTGTACCCTTGCCAGGTTTTTAAATTGCTTGTTTGTGTTCCGTTGCCGGGATTCCCATCATTATTTATTTATTCCCTTGCCCTTGATTGTGATTGTTGTTTGTGTGAGGGAAAGTGTTAAAGCACAAAGGGTGATGCCATGCATTGTTTGATTATGGTAAGGAAAGAGTGTAAAGCACGAAGGGTGATGTCGTGCCATGTTCGCTTATTATGCGAAAAGAGTGCTAAAGAACGAAGGATGATGTCGTGCCGCACGATGTACCATTCTTTGCCGATTCTATTGATACATGTGAGAAATGAGAGTAAAAGCACGAAGGGTGATGCCGTGCACATGTTATTTCTTGGTGAGTATGAGAGTAAAAGCACGAAAGGTGATGTGGTGCACTTGTTGATTTCTGTTTCATTACATACTATTGAGTTGTGTTGTTTTCCTTTGTTACTGGACGAATCTTATTTGGAAATTTTTATACTCCCCACAACATGCTTCCCCTCCCATATTATTTATCTGTTTTGTATTTCGATTCCGCTGTGTGTGTGTGTGTATCTATATATATGAAATTGCACAGGTTTATATGGTATTCTAGTCTAGCCTCGTCACTACTTTGCCGGGGTTAGGCTGGATACTTGCCAGCATATGGGGTCGGTTGTGCTGATACTACACTCTGTGCTATTTTGCACAGATTTAGGTTTTGAGCAGCAGCATTAGTATGGGAGCAGGCCTTCAGTCCATTGAGACCCGAGGTATCCTTGCAATCATCCGCAGGCCCGGCGTCTCCCTTATCCTCTCTTTTAGTTTGTTATCTCATTGTGTTCGATAAAAACAGTTTATGTTTTCTTTCAAACATTGTATTAGTATTCTTAGCAGTTCGTGAGTACAGTGATACCAGTCTTGGGTAGAGGATCTGTTGAACTTTCTACTTTGCTATTCAGTTTTATTTAATGATAAGACTTTCGCTTATCATTGTTGAATTTTATTGTTTATATATTATTGTCGAAGAATCGTTAAAAGAATTTGTATATTAATGAAAAAGTAATCAAGTTTGGCTTGCCTAGCTTCTACAAATAAGCACCATCACGACTCCCGAGGGTGAAAAATTCGGGTTGTGACAATAAATTTTCTAATCACCCTCGTTTTAAAGTGATTCTTACCTACCTCTTATACCTAGGTTAAAGAGGTTGTATGCATCAATGAGCTCTGCTCGTCATGTGGGATAGCACTATGAACATAGAAGGCCACCCGGTACATCCGTCAGATAGAGAAGCGTGGAAGCATTTTGATAGGGTGTTCCCTGAGTTTGCTAGAGAACCAAGAAATATTAAGTTGGGATTATGCACAGATAGATTTATTCCATTTGTTGTCTTTGCTGCACCATATTCATGTTGGCCAGTGTTTGTTACCCCGTATAATCTTCTGCCCGAGTTGTGTATGACAAGTCCATATCTGTTCCTAACTTGTATTATTCCAGGTCCATGCAATCTGAAAAGTTTGATTGATGTATACTTGCAACCTTTGATTGATGAGTCACAATTATTATGGTATCAAGGTGTGGAAACATATGATATATCAATTAAACAAAACTTCAGAGTGCATATTGCTTTGATATGGACTATAAATAATTTTTCTTCTTAAGGAATGTTGTTCGGGTGGTTGACTGCTGAAAAATTAGCTTGCATTTATTGTATGAAAGATACAAAAGCATTTACTTTGAAATATGGAGGTAAAAATACATAGTTTGACCGCCACCGTAGATTCTTGCCAATGAATCATGAATTTACGCAAAATAAAAGTGAATTTATGAAGTACCGAATTGATTTTGAAGAGCTACCAGCTTGCTTGTGTTCAGAAGAAATTTGGAACAGAGTAAGGGATTTGCCTAAAGTAACAAAGTCTCCACCATCTAAGATACCATATATATGTTATCTTTAATGCAGGTTTTTGCCGTCCTTTCAGTCTACATATTTGGTTGTGGATTCTATGAAGCCATTTTATCACGAGTCATGGAATTCTTGGATACACATACCGTACAACATCTGAGAGCCAATGTGAAATCAATTTAGGATAAAAATTGATTATATTTATTAATAATTATTGTCTTCATCTAATGTTACTTTTTTATATTGCAGACAAAGTATACATAGTATCCTCAGCATCAAAATAAAATAAATAATATTTTCGAGAAGAAGGCTGCTAAGCGGATTAAAGATACTCTGTTTGCTACTCGAAATGCTGGTAAAAAGTCGGATAATTAAGAGAAGATGTTTGGGATAAACTTCTTGAGAAATGGAATACTGTAGAATGGAAGAAGAAGAGTGAATAAGCAAAGGCAAACCATGCCTTCAGTAAAGGTGGCTTGTTGCACACAGGAGGTTCGATTAGTTTTGCAGCCTATAAACTAAGATTGGTAATTACTTATAAAAAATTCTTAGTTTTACATATAAAATTTTACGATTGTAATATCTTACTCATACTTTTTGTTATGAAGGAAAAGAAAAGAGGGTAAGATATGAGTTACGTTAAGGTCTTCGAGAAGATGCATAAGAAAAAGAAGAAGGATGGTACAAGAGAACACTGGGTGGAAACGCATGCATCGGACACATATATAAAATACTAACTTCATAATTATTTATGGTTTATTAATATTATCTTATTTACATAATAGTTATGTTTCCATTTCAAGAAGATTATCATAAAAGGGTGGAAGAATGACAACAAAATCAGCCTCCTTCAACTCAACTAACACTTGATGATATGGCTTTATTATGGACAGAGGCAGCAGGTGGAGTAAACAAAGGCAGAGTCTACGGACTTGGAATACGTCGACCTACATGTCATCCAAACCCACACTTATCCAATTCTTCTTCTTCTTCTCATAATAAAGAACAGATGGAAGATCTGAGAAAAGAAATTTGTAATTTGAAGCAACAGTTGGACTTCCAATTCGGAACATTTGTTAAGATGCAAAAATTCATGAGAAAATATGGGCATAATCATCTGATGATGAGGATGAACAAACTGAATATGATATGTAGTAGTTTAGGTGTAGTGTTTTGGTTGATTGGTAAACTCGATTGTGAGAGACAACTTTATGTTTTGCTTTTAAACTTGAATGTAGGGGTACTATTTGGATGTTTTTATGCCCAAAATTGTTAGGTTTAATGGTTGGTATTGTTGGTTTTAATTGTGCTAATGGTTGGTATTGTTCGTTTTGATTGTGTTAATGGTTGGTATTATTGGTTTAGATTGTGTTAATGGTTGGTATTATTGGTTTAGTTGTTATATTTGTTGATTGTTGTTGGCGTTATTATATTGTAATAGTTTGAGGGGTGGTGTAGCTCAAAATTGAGCAGAATTCTACCCAGTTTTATAGAAAATTTTGACTTATTTCTGACGAATACAGTCGAATAGCTTCTCATATTTTACCTAAAACACCCACTGACTGAATCGTCCAGAAATTAAAAAAAAATTAATATTTAACAGTTTTTGACGGATTCTGCCAGAAATTAAATAAATTTTATTTTTTAATTATTAATTTCCTACTGATTCGGTCAAAAATTATATATTTTTATTATTTAATTTTAAATAAATAATTATTTTTATTAACATTATTATGACCGATTCGGTTGGTAAAATTCGGACAAAAGTAAATTCCGACCACTTTGGTCGAAAATTTGAAAATATTTGATCGTCTGACCTATTTGGTTGTCTAAACTTTTTGAACGTTCTGAATTTTAGTCGGAAATCACCGACGGATTCGGTCGGAAATTATTTTTCAACCAACTATTTTTCGATCGACCAATTTTGGTCGGAAAGTAGTCGAAAATTCGTGATTTCACACCGAATTCTAAATGTTTTGGCGGTCGAAATTCTGTCATTTTTCAGTAGTGTAAACTATGTGATGATCATAGAATATCTAGTTTGTTCTAGTTCTTATTTTTTACATGCTTGCTAGTAGATGAGGTTGTTTATGCCTCAGTAGAAAATTGCAAGGTAAGGTCTAGCTCAGTAAGTGTTTGCTATATGTCCTATATCTTTAGAAAATATCCAAATGGCTATGAGATCATTCGCCCTCGTGAGACTTTGCTAGCAGTTACCCCATGAACTCATCATGAGGCTGCCATTATAACGCAATGGAGGCACACATAAATGATTTTATAGCCAATGCATAAATGCAACACTACTGTAACTTTTGCCCCTTATTCTTACTCTTCCTTTGTGGTTTTTTCTTTTTATTATTAATAAAATAGCTACTAGGTAGCCCGTCTAGTAATATAATTTGCTTTTAAAAAAAATCTTGGATCCACCACCACACAGAAAAAAAAATTTAGATCCACCACTACACACAGAGGACGCAAATTGCACTAGGCAAGCCTTGTGTGACATGCTCGACACATAAGACATTGAGAAGGGATCGATCCCAGGTCATCTGTATGGATGATCGCGCTCCAAACCAACTGGTCATCCCGAAGGATCTCCCAATATCACGTCTCGTAGTAATAGGAATGCACAGAATATAATATACTACTATATGGTAGTTTATGTTATTATACTAGATGGTGCTTGCCCGTGCCAATATATGCCCAATGTGAGGAATGTCGTAATGGTACAAATTATGCCGTGCAAACTAATGAAAATTTTCAAGCAAGTAATGAAGTTGAATATGATAAATTAAAATGAAGCAATTGAATATAAAATATAATATTAGAGATACAATGGTGTGAAACTATATAGTGTAATGTATTTGACAAATATTACCAAAATGAATATTTTGGCAAAAGTAGCCCACTCTAACTTAATAAACCCGATGCCATTCCTCATCATCATCATTCTCCTTGTAGATTTAATTTGTCAACCTCCTGCAATGGAGAATTACATGCTATAAGCAACACCATAAGCAGGCAAATATCTAGCTCAACAATCAGGAGCTACAAAGAGAAGTGATAACATATGCCAAAATCACACTGCCTTATAGGCTAAGACGCAATTTGTAATAAATTTGATGTTAACAATGAAATATTACAATCCATGTTTTTGGAAGATAAACATAGCGAACATCTTAGTAGTATTTCTAAGTTTGGTCTCCTTTAAAATCCTATACAACACAAGTAAGAAGCAGTATCTATCTTGAGAAGACATATTTTGGTTATCTTGCGTGTTATCCCCTTTTCTTTATACAAATCACGCAAAATATCTTCCCGTCTGAAATTTATGCTGTCGGATGACAGTTCCTCTATGAAGGTCACTATACTGAAAGAAGTTCGATGATTTTCATTTTGTGCATTTTTCTCACACGCACAATAACGTTTTTTTAGGGTCCTTACAGAAAATGGAGGGGCATGGAAGCTCAGTTGCATGAATCCGCCACGTACCTTCTAAAGCATATTTTTGCATAGAGAACCAGGTCATATTTCACTATGTGAAGCTCGAAATATTGTGCAAAGGAAGCATCTTTAATTATAGTACTGCAGACCTTGACTATTGCGGAAGCCAAATGTATATAGTGTGAATGAGTCACAACTACTACACCAAAAATTATGGCAGCCACTAAATAACAAATAAGACAATAAAACAATAATAAAAGAAACACCAGAATTTACGAGGTTCGGCTAATTTTGCCTACTCCTCGGACACAATCAATATTTTATTTCACTCCAAAAATACAAGTGAAATAATACTAAAGAGAGAATATACAAATGCCTTAAGAAGATAAGAAGATAAATGAGAGGTGTGTTTAAATCCTAAACATTAGGCCTCCTTTTATAAGGGAAAAATCCCAACAATTCTTCTTCCCAACCGACGTGGGAGTGAAGACATTCAACAAATCTCCACCTTGGCGAAATTCCACATCTTCAATTTTCTCTCAGTAACAAATTTTAGTTGTGTCTTCATCTTCAATCTTCAGTGTTCAACAATGTTGATTAAATCCAAAAAATGTTGAAACTTGATCGCAGTCACCACTTTTGTTAGAATATCAGCAGGATTCTCTGTAGTATGAATTTTCTTCATCGTGACTCCACCTTCTTCTATGATTTCTCGTACGAAATGATACCGAACATCAATGTGTTTTGTCCTTGTATGATAAACTTGGTTCTTCGCTAATTGAATAGAAATTTGACTATCACAAAACATTGTGATACTTCTTTGTTCAATACCAAGCTCTTTTAGCAACCCTTGAAGCCAAATCGCCTCCTTCACTGCCTCTGTAATAGCCATTTACTCTGCCTCTGTTGTAGACAAAGCAACTGTTGACTGCAAAGTAGACTTCCAACTAACTGTTGCCTTTGCAAAAGTAAACACATAGCCATTAGTTGATCTTCGTTTGTCCATATCACTCGCAAAATCTGAGTCACAATATCCAACTACAGACCAATTTTCTTCCTGCTCAAAAACTAATCCGACATCTACAGTATTATGAATATACCGTAGAATCCACTTCACATCTTGCCAATGCTCCTTTCCTGGATTATGCATATATCTGCTAATAACTCCAACGGCTTGTGAAATTTCAGGTCTCATACAGACCATTGCATACATCAAGCTACCAACAACATTTCCGTATGGTACCTTTGACATATACTCTCGTTCAGCTTCATCCTTTGGCGACATAGTAGTACTTAGCTTAAAATGGGGAGCAAGTGGAGTACTAACTGGCTTGGTCTTGTCATCTATGCCGAAACTCTGAGATAAACAGAGTTTCTTTGAACGTCTATCTCTTATTATCTCCATGCCAAGAATTTTCTTTGCCTCACCCAGATCCTTCATCTCGAACTCCTTCTTCAGTTGAATCTTCAACTTATCAATTTCTTCCGAATTCTTGGAAGCTATCAACATATAGGAGAATATATATAAAGAAACCATCTTTAAGCTTGTGCAAATACACACAATGATCGTATTTGCTTCTCTTGTACCCTTGCTGCAACATAAACTTGTCAAATCACATGTACCATTGTCTAGAAGATTGTTTCAATCCATACAATAATTTTTCAAGTTTGCACACCATATTTTCCTTTCCGGCAACTTTGAATCCTTCTGGCTGAGCCATATAGATTTCCTCCTCCAAGTTTCCATGTAAAAATGCAGTTTTTACATCCATCTGAACTAGTTCCAAATCCAATTGTGCTACCAAAGCCAACATAATTCTAATGGAGGAATGTTTTACAACTGGAGAAAATACTTCATTGTAATCAATTCCATCCTTTTGAGCATATCCTTTGTCCACCAATCTTGCTTTGTAGTGAACATCTACTTGGTTAGGAAATCCTTCCTTCTTTGCAAATACCCATTTGCACCCAATTGTTTTCTTTCCCTTCGG
>MU753951.1:81795-136221 GCA_026770625.1 Nicotiana glauca
TGATCGGAACATCATCAGCTACAATTACGGTTGCACAAGCAACTGTCTCTATGAGACGAACAGGTTTCGTTATTGTCCTTTTTGGCCTGCTGGTTGCTATTGATTCAAGTTGTTGTTGAGGTTCCTGAGTTGGAATCTCCTCTACTGGCTCTCCTTCCAGAGGATAATCTTCATTTGTTTCCTCCTCTGCTTCTTGTGTAGGAAAAATAAATTTTCCCTCAAACTCCACCTGCTTAGAAGCACCATCATCTTGTTTAGAATCTTCACTTGTTACCTTATTTACCATAGTAGATTCATCGAAGGTAACATCCCTGCTGAATATTACTTTCTTTGTCATAGGACACCATAAGCGGTATCCTTTGACTCCAGAAGTAATCCCCACAAAAGTAGCCTTCTTTGCCCTTGGATACAATTTTGACTCTGTTACATGATAGTATGCAGTTGATCCAAACACGTGCAAAGAGTCATAATCTACAGCAGGCTTTCCATACCATTTTTCAAATGATGTCTTGCCATCAATAGCAGCAGATGGTAGACGATTAATGAGGTGGCATGCATATGTAATTGCCTCATCCCAAAATTCTTTGCCCAAGCCAGCATTGGACAACATACACCGTACCTTCTCCAGCAAGGTCCAGTTCATACATTCTGACACTCCATTCTACTGTGGTGTATGTCTGACAGTGAAGTGTCGGACGATGCCATCATTTTCACAAACCTTATTGAAATGATCATTTTTGTATTCACCTCCATTATCTGTGCAAATACACTTGATCCTCCTGCCTGTTTGATTCTCCACCATCGTCTTCCATTTGAGAAAAATTCCCAGCACTTCATCTTTGCTCTTCATTGTATACACCCATACTCTTCGGGAAAAATCATCAACAAAGGTTACAAAATAGTGCTTCCCACCCAATGAAGGTGTTTTGGTAGTATCCCAAACATCAGAGTGTACATAATCCAAAATGCCTTTAGTATTATGGATTGCTGTACCAAATTTAACCCTTGTTTGTTTCCCTTTGACACAATGCTCGCAAAACTCCAAATTGCAAGCCTTTACTCCCTTTAACAATCCTTGATCTAATAGAGTTTTCAAGGATTTTCCTCCAGCATATCCCAAGCGCATGTGCCATAGCTTGGTTGCTTCTGCCTCTTTTTCCTCACTGGATGTTATTGTCGCTGTCCCAATAACTGTACTACCGAGATAATGGAACATGTTATTGTTCTTCTGATTGGCCTTCATTACCACTAGTGCACCGGAGCATACTCTCATCACTCCATTTTCTGCAATAATTTTGAACCCTTTTGATTCTAGGGCTCCCACAGAGATAAGATTTTTCTTCAAACCCGGTACATATCGAACATCTGTTAATAATCTGATCATTCCATCATGGTTCCTTAATTTTATTGAATCAATGCCATATGAGGTAAGATGGCTGTTATCCGCTGTATGGATGACTCCATATTTTCCTTCTTGAAATTCCATGAACCAGTCCTTGTTGGGACACATATGATAGCTACAAGCCGAGTCCATCAACCATATGTCTGATGATGTTGATGACTCTGTTGTAACTAATGAGAAGTCTGAATCATCACAATTAGCTACATTTGAATCCATAATGGCCTTTCCATTGTTATGTTTGGCCTTATTCTTCAACTTTGGACAATCTTTCTTCCAATGCCCCTTTTCTCGACAAAAGGCACATTCATCTTTGCTGGGTTTAGGTCTTAACTTAGATCTTCCTTTCTTTATCCTCGTTTGATTTTGAGGACGATCCCTCACTAATAGTGCTTCTCCTTCTCTGACCTTCTATTTTTCTCGCTTTCTTTGTTCATAACTGTATAAAGCCGAACAAATATCTCTGAGAGAAAATTCGTCATTTCCATGGAGTAGAGTAGTTTCAAGGTGCTCGTACTCATCAGGAAGTGACGCCAACAACATCAAGGCCAAGTCACCATCATTATAAGTTGTATCCATATTTTGCAAATCTGTGACTAATTTATTGAAACTGGTGATATGTTCATTCATCGTGGTACCAGGAACATAGGTGAAGTGAAACGGTCTCTTCTTCATGTACAATTTATTTTGACTGTTTTTCTTCAAAAATTTATCCTCCACTGCTTTTCATAATTTACTTGCAGAAGTTTCCTTTGTGTATGGATATTTCTGCTCTCTAGCAAGGTAGGATCGAATGGTACCGCAAGCAACACGATTGATAATTCTCCAATCTTCTTCTCCAATAACATCTGGTCTCTTTTCTTCAATAGCAAGATCTAGTCCTTGTTGAAAAAGGACATCTAGAACCTCGCGTTGCCACATCCCAAAATGTCCTGACCCGTCAAATATTTTTACCGCAAATTTTGTATTTGACACAATTTTTGTCATAAGCAAAGATGCCAATGATGACATATTGTTGACACTTGATGTAGATTCTTCTTGTTTATTGTCTTCCATCTTTGACACAAATATTATTTAATAGCTGACGATACAAATCAAGATTATTTCCTTTCTGGTGTGGAAGATCAGACAAGGCTGCAACCACAGAGCATACTCAGACAGAACCTTGACTCAGTTACCAAGATAATTCTTTTCTGATGTGGAAGATCAGATTGTGCTGCAACCACAGGGCATACTTAGACAATACCTTAGCTCTGATACCAATTGTTGCGGAAGCCAAATGTATATAGTGTGAATGAGTCACAACTACTATACCAAAAATTATGGCAGCCACTAAATAATAAATAAGACAATAAAACTACAATAAAAGGAACACCAGAATTTACGAGGTTCGGCTAATTTTGCCTACTCATCGGACACAATCAATATTTTATTCCACTCCAAAAATACAAGTGAAATACTACTAAAGAGAGAAGATACAAATGCCTTAAGAAGATAAGAAGACAAATGAGAGGTGCGTTTAAATCCTAAACATTAGGCCTCCTTTTATAAGGGGAAAATCCCAACAATTCTTCTTCCCAACCGATGTGGGAGTGAAGACATTCAACATTGACATCAATATATCCTGGCAGGCAAATAAGTTGTCTCCTTGATCTTTCATAAGGAAATAATATATGAGACAACAGTATTAAATAGCTAGTATCCCAGTAAGCTTAAGGGAGAGGCCGTGAGTAGGAATTGCTGAAGAGTATCGACCTAAAATTGGATATTCAAGTAAGAAAACTTCATTAGTATGAGACGTCAGCCAACATGCAACCTAGCATATCGAAGTTGTGAGGACAGAATTTGGACAAAAGTTGAATGATGCTCTAGTAAAAAATCTCAAGCATCAATCGAGGAGAGTCGAATGCTTCAGTTGGAGGTGCAAAATCATGAATAAAGAAAATCCTAAACTCATTAACAGATGCCTTCTTATCGATGTAGTCAGTAACACATGCAGCAGACTGAGAATCAACTGCATCAAAAATAAAAATGTTCTGGTATCACAGATGTTAAGGATAAATTTCTATTTTCACTCATGCAGATATCTCTCTCATGAGTTCATCTGATCCTCTGCATATTTGTACAATATGTGGTCATGGTCCAGGAGATTGTTACTTTATAGGCACATTAGAGTAATATTTTCACATTTTCATACTCGAATGAACAAACATACATAAGTTTGTCTATATCAAAGCCCCGAACCTTTCTTTTCAATAGGTAAATAATATTTCATTAGAAACCCAACATTGTCACAAGACAAAATGAGTATATCATAGCAGTGGAAAAATAGAACTAAAGGATCTTGCTTTCATAGTTTATATCAATGTTTGGGATAGTGTGCGGCGACAAATAGCAATGAGGGCCCGCTTAACTAAAGTGAGAGGCGCACAGAGAAGTGCTCGCCTTTTTTATGTGAAGCGACAATTTATACAAAAACATAAAATATTATATACATATAACTAAAAACTTAATAATAATAATATATTAATAAATATATCATCCAAAAATTAAAGACTCAATAGATAGTCATAGACTCATAATAAATTTATAAATTAAAGATTAATAGTCTAAACTCTAACACAAGCAACATCTATTCTTCTTCAAGATTTTCAAATTCTACAACTTCATGAATGTTAGCATTATATTTGGCTATCATCTTCTTCATCCTCGTACTCTTCATCAATTAGGGACCAGCTTGAACTTGCTACTCCCTTTCCCTTTTAACTTGAAGAACTACCTCTAAGTCCATAGATATTCTCTTCAACTCCAACGCCATAGAAACAGTACCCCAATCAAGATCATCTCCTTCATACACTTGTTCATCTTCATGATTTTGGGGTCTCCAGTCAGCCATTCATTTACCTCATCAATGTTGTCCAACAAAATTGGATCAATGGTATCACGAGCTTCATAACGTCTCCTCAATGTTCTATTATATTTAATATACACTATATCATTGAGACGCGATAGCTCAAGCCTATTTCTTTTCTTGGAGTGAATCTGCGCATAAGTTATTTAGATTAATTAATAGATATTAATAATAATAAAATATAGAATATTTAATATAATAAATCTACTTCTTACATGCTCAAATATGCTCCAATTTTTCTCGCATCCAGATGCACTACAAGTTAGGCTTAATACTTTAATGGCAAAC
Organism: Nicotiana glauca; assembly: GCA_026770625.1. NCBI lineage: Eukaryota > Viridiplantae > Streptophyta > Magnoliopsida > Solanales > Solanaceae > Nicotiana > Nicotiana glauca. The sequence goes on from MU753951.1 coordinate 86,394, forward strand.
TTTTGCAAGTTTGGAGTTTAATGTCCAAATTGCTTCCACCATTTAACTATAGAAAAATATTTTAAAAGTTAATAAGTATAAATTAAATAAATTAAAGTAAGTTATAAGCATATCTATATTAAAGTTAGTTACCTGACGACCTTATGTCTCTGGCTCTAATGGCAGCCGGTAAACCAAGTAGGCCCTCTGCTTGTGAGTACTTACCAAACTCTTCCTCTATTTGTACTATTGTTGCTAAATTAGGGATCAACTTCTCAAGACATGCATGGTATCAAATTCACACCGCTGAATTCAAAGTTTCATCTCTAGAGTTCTTGGAAAATAATCCCGGGTCCAAAAGATGGCCTGCTGCATGCAAAGGTCGATGGAGTTGATTGTTCCACCTGGTATCAATTATCTCAATAACTTTCTCATATTTCCTAACATCTCCATCAAATGACAGTGCAATACTCTTTTTGGCTCTATCCATAGATTCATAAAGATAGACCATTGGTGATTTTTTCTCCCCATCCACCATGCGAAGCACCCTAATCAAAGGACCACCAACTTTAAGAGCTCGAACGATGTCATTCCAGAATGATGGAGAAATAAGAACTTTGGCAGTTTCTTTCCCCACAGCTTCCTTTGCATATTTGTCATCTTTCCATTCAGTCGAACGAACTACCCTTCTCAAAATTTTCTTTTGCAAGTAAAAACTATGCAAAGTTAAGAAAGCCGTTACAAATCTAGTCTTGGCCGGTCTCACCAAATTTCTTTCTTTTGTGAATTTCCTCATCAAATTCAATAACAACGACCTCTGACTGATGTAAGCATATGCCTTGACAGCCTTAGTGAAAATTGTAAAAGTAACAATAATAATTTTATAGTTAATACTTAATATGATAGGACATAAGTATAAATAAAGTTAAAGGCTTTAAAGATAACTATATTAAATTTACCTGAAGCATTTGGGTGTTCCTTAAATATGTCACCAAACATCAAGTTGATACAGTGGGCAGCACATGGAGTCCAATAAATATTTGGATACATAGCTTCCATCATCTTTCCCGCACTAACATTATCACTAGCATTATCTGTAACAATTTGTACAATATTTTCCTTTCCAATTTTATCAATATTATTTCTAAACAAGCTGTACATTTTGCTTCCATCCGTAGATGAGCTGCTAGCATCGTGAGATTCAAGAAAAACATTCCCTCGTGGAGAGTTCACCAACACATTTGTGATAATTTTTCCATTCCGTGTTGTCCATTTATCCATCATAATAGAACATCCAAACTTAATCCATTCCACTTTATGCTCCTCAATAATTTGGTCTATCTTCTTCACCTCCTTTTTAAGATGAGTTACTCTAACTTTTTGATAGCTAGGAGGCTTCATTCCTGGGCTATATTGTCTTACAGCCTCAATAAATTTGTCAAAAGTTTTGTAGTTGACATAGTTGAAAGGAAGCCCTGCATCGTACATCCATGATGCAAAGGCATTGACAGCATGATCCCTGAAAATCTTCTTGTCTTCTAAACCTGTACCTTCTTCATCTTTTCCACTTTCTTGTTGTTTTGCCGAGAAATACAGATTGAGAGGAACTTTTATCACTGTACGTGCCGTGGATGACCCATTAGACGTATTTGGCTTTATCTTATGAGTTTTGGGGGGGGGGGACTCATTTCACCTTCTTCATCCATTTCATCATCTTCATCAATTAGATTCACCTATGCTTCATAATTCATTTGAGTTCTTGCCATATTTCTCTTTTCAACAAATGTTTTTACTTCATCCCTAACCTCGGGCGAACAAAGGGGACATTGTGTTATATTTTTAAATCCACCTATCAAATGTTGCTTCTGACGAGTTATTCCACCATTATATATTTTTTCACAAAATACACATTTAATTGCAAATCTTGATGAGCCTTGTATAGCATAATTCCAAGCTATATTATTTCGTTTAGTATTATTGGATGACGTTATTTCAACGCGGTTTTATAGGAAAAAATTATCAAGTCAATATGCAATTAATTCTACCATATAAAGTAGACAAAAAATAGAGCAAAAAATTGATTCTGCCTTTAGAAACAGTAACACTACCTCTGGAAAAAAATAGCAAAGAAAAAAGACAAAAAAATAGAGCAAAATAAAAAATTGATCGACAAAATAGATATTTGGCTCAGCACAAATAAATAAGAAAACAGAGCAAAAAAGATCAAAAAAACCCTCAGATTTTTCCTCAGCGCAAATAAAGAAGAAAACAAAACAGAGCAAAAAAAAAATAAGAGAAGAAGAAAACCCTCAGTTTTTGCTCGACAAAAACAGCACAAATGCAGACCCTATTTGGCTCTATTTCTATCGATAAAAAACAGAAGAAAAAAATAGAAAGAAGAAGAGAAGAAGAGAAGAAAGAAGACCCTATTTGGCTCTATTTCTATCGACAAAAAATAGAAGAAAAAAAAATAGAAAGAAGAAGAGAAGAAGAAAGAAGAAAGAAGAAAGAAGAAAGAAGAAAGAAGAAGAAGAAGAAGCATACCTCTGTTTATTCGCTATTGAAGCTTGAAGAAAATGAAGCCAGATGATGAAGAAGACCGTTGGTTTGTTCGCAGGTGAAAAGACCTAATCGCTGAAGTTTTTTTATTCGCGGGTGAAAAGATCGAAGCCCTAATTCCCGACTTAAGTCTTCTCCCTTTCTCTTTTTTTTTAAAAAATAGCGACGCTATAGTCGCTACTCGCCACACAGACGCCTCATGCAACACACCTTGAAGCTAGCGCTATTTGGAATCGCAACGCAACAGAAGCTTTGAAGCGACACACCCTCGTCTTGCCTTGCCTCGCCTCACGCTATTAACACTGAGGCGAGCACTATTTACAACACTGGTTTTGTCACGACCCTAGTTCATCGATAGTGAACATGTCGTGATGGCACCTAGTCCCCACGACCAGGTAAGCCAAATATTGTGAAAAGTATAACAATTGCGGGAAAAAACAGGGGAAAACCAAATTAAATAACTAAAAGTAACTGTACTGGATGCCACTCGGAATGTACTACTCAATAAAACACAAGTCTAACACTATTCCCAAGACCAGAAAACTCACGGGCAACACAGGCTATAGAAATGTACAATATGGCTCCAAAACTCCAGAATATTCTAACAACCGAAGGAGAGAAAACTAGATACTAAAGATAGATTAAGAAGGAGACTCGTCGGTCTGCGGACGCAGCAGAACTACCTTGAAGTCTCCGTGGTCCTCCTGCCTCACTATCTGCGCTTGAGTAGAGGTACCTGAATGATCTGCACATGAAAAACATGCGCAGGAAGGGCATGAGTACACCACAGCGGTACTCAGTAAGTGCTAAGACTAACCTCGGTTGGGTAGTGACGAGGAAGGTCAGGGCCCTACTGAGATAAACATAATAAATAATAAGGTAACGGAAACAATCTAAATAAAGTCTACAACAAAAATCTGAACCGGATAAGTACAGGAGAGCAGTAATAGAAAGTAACGGTAACAATACAAGTAAATACTGTCCTCAACCAGGAAATAGTAACCGGGGATCTCTTGGTAACCCGAGGATCTCTTGGTATCCTCATCATATGTACTAGGGATCTCTTGGTATCCCGAGGATCTCTTGGTATCCTCAATAAGTGAACCGGGGATCTCTTGGTATCCCGAGGATCTCTTGGAATCCTCAATAAGTGAGCTGGGGATCTCTTGGTATCCCGAGGATCTATTGGTATCCTCAATAAGTGAGCTGGGGATCTCTTGGTATCCCAATGTATATATATAGAAACACGTGCCAGGGATCTCTTGGTATCCCGTACCTTCAATCCGGAATAAGTCAAGTACAAGGGGATCTCCCGGGAAGTCGTCCCGTAGTCCCAATTTAAAGCACACCACAACAACAACTCATAAATCTCAGAATAAATGCTAAACCAGTACAAGTAATTGAAATTTCTAACCTAACATGCTTCACAGAGTGGAAATAGTACAGTTAAACAATGAAGCAAGTAAGTCAGCTAAGCATGTTTCTCTAAGCTAGCACGGGTCAAAACCTATAGTTTAAAGGAACAAGTAAACAGAAAAATCTCCATGTAAATATTCCAAGTAGAAACGGATTTACAACAATTTGCTCAAGTACGCGCTCGTCACCACACATACGAGGCATTCAAATATTCAGAATATGTCCTAAGGGGAAAAGTCCCCCACATAAGGTTAGACAAGCCACTTACCTCGAACTGGCTCAATATCACTAGAAATCGCGCCTTTGCCACGAGTATCCGACTCCAAATGGCCCAAATCTATTCAATTCAATTACACATTGTAAATAATATTGCAAACAACTGATCCCACTATTAAAATTAAAGCTAGGGCGCGAAAATAGGTAAAATGACCAAAATGCCCCTCCAGCCAACATCTCGGAATTTAATAATTTTCACATTTTCAGAACCCTTGTACTCTCACGAGTCAACCATATAAAAATATCCCAAATCGGAGGTCAAATGGCCCCTCAAAACCCAATAGTTTGGTCTATAAAGTTTTACCCCAAATTAACCAAATTTTGGTCCTAAATTCGAATTCCAATGATGTATTTAGCTATATAATGATAAAATATAATGAAAAAGGATCAAAGAAACGTTACCCAACAATTTTCTCTTCAAAACGCACTCGAAATCGCCTTCTCCCGAGCTCTCAATCGATTTTCAACTTATAAAATTAAACCCTCAAAATTTTCTATTTCTGTCCAGACATTTCCGCTTCTGCGGACTAGGGACCGCTTCTACGGTCTCGCATATGCGAACAAAGTGCCGCTTCTGCGGCTTCCACTTACCATCCCATTTTCCGCTTCTGCGGTCTATGGATCGCTGAAGTGATACCACTTCTGCAGAAATTCGTCCGCTTCTGCGGACCTGACCTTGAGCCCACGCCTCGCTTCTGCGGCTGCCTAGTCGCTTCTACGGTTCCCAAGCCGCAGAAGCGAAAATACCAGAAGCCTGCTGTAAATTTTTCCTTCCAACTCCATAACTTGCCCGTCGAGTATCCGAAACACACCCGAGGCCCCCGGGACCTCAACCAAAAGCACCAATACCACCTAATACCTCATTCAAACTTGTACCAATCCTTAAAACACCTAACACAACACCGAAAATCCAATTAAATCAAAGATCCAAGCCTAAGAATTTCAAATTCCAACAAAACACACTTTCGATAAAAAACCTAACCAAAACTCGCCTGAATGACCTGGAATTTTGCACACATATCCCAAATGACATGACGGAGCTACTGCAACTTTCGAAATTCCAATCCGACCCTCGGATCAAAAACTCACTATCGGACCGGAAGCTTCAAAAATTCAAACTTCGGCATTTCAAGCCTAAATGAGCTACGATCCTCCAGAATACATTCCGAACATGTTCCCAACCCCGAAATCGCCTAACAGAGCTAACAGAACCATCAAATTTCTGTTCCGAGTTCGTCTTCACATTGTTTAGATTTTGGACCATTTTTCAACTCTTAAGCTCTCATTTAGGTACGAAGTGTCCCAAAACACTCTGAATCCTAATACCGAACGTCCCGGCAAACCAAAATAGCAGAAATAAACTTAGGGGAGGCAGTTAATGGGGGATCAGGGCGTAAATTCCAAAAAATGACCGGCCGGGTTGTTACATCCTCCTACACTTAAACATTTGTTCGTCCTCGAACGAGCATAGAGAACATACCTGAAGTAGTGAAAAGATGAGGGTACTGGCTACGCATATCCTGCTCGGTCTCCCAAGTCGCCTCCTCGGCCGGCTGACCCCGCAACTGAACTTTCACTGAAGCTATGTTCTTTGACCTCAACTTCCTGATCTTCCTATCCAAAATAGCCACTGGCTCCTCAACATAGGATAGATCCTTTTCCAACTGGACTGAACTGAAATCCAACACGTGCGATGGATCACCGTGATATCTCCGGAGCATCGAAACATGAAATACCGAATGAACTCCGGCTAGGCTGGGAGGTAAGGCAAGCTCATAAGCAACCTCCCCAACTCGCCTCAAGATCTCAAAAGGGCCAATAAACCTCGGACTCAACTTCCCTTTCTTTCCAAACCTCATGACGCCCTTCATAGGTGAGACCCGAAGCAGAACCCGCTCACCAACCATATATGCGACATCACGAACCTTCTTGTCCGCGTAACTCTTCTATCTGGACTGGGTTGCACGAAGTCTATCCTGAATCACCTTAACCTTCTCCAATGCATCCTGGACCATCTTTGTGCCCAATAGCCTGGCCTCACCCGGCTCAAACCAACCCACCGGAGATCTACACCTCCTACCATATAAAGCCTCATACGGTGCCATCTGAATGCTGGACTGATAACTGTTGTTATAAGCAAACTCCGCCAGTGTCAGGAATTGATCCCATGACCCTCCAAACTCAATCACGCACGCACGGAGCACATCCTCCAGAATATGAATAGTGCGCTTGGACTGTCCGTCCGTCTGGGGGTGAAATATCGTGCTCAACTCCACCCGAGTGCCTAACTCCTACTACACGGCTCTCCAGAACCGCGATGTAAACGGAGTACCTCTGTCCGAGATGATAGAAACTGGAATACCATGCAAACGGATGATCTCCTTGATATAAATCTCCGCCAACCGCTCCGATGAATAAGTGGTACACACAGGTATGAAATGAGCGTACTTGGTCAGCCGATCCACAATGACCCAAATAGAATCAAACTTCTTCACGGTCCATGGGAGTCCAGATATGAAGTCCATGGTGATACGCTCCCACTTCCACTCCGGGATCTCTATCCGCTAGAGCAACCCACCTGGACGTTGGTGCTCACACTTCACCTGATGGCAGTTGAGGCATCTAGACACGTAGTCAACTATATCCTTCTTCATCCGCCTCCACCAGTAGTGCTGCCTCAAATCCTGATACATCTTCGCAGCACTCGGATGGATAGAGTACCGCGAGCTATGGGCCTCTTCTTGAATCAAATCTCGAAGACCATCGACATTGGGCACACAAATCCGGCCCTGCATCCTCAATACCCCATCATCCCCGATGTTCACATCCCTGGCATCATCACGCCGAACTCTGTCCTGAAGAACAAACAAGTGAGGGTCATCATACTGTCGCTCCCTAATACGATCAAATAGGGAAAATCGAGAAACCACACAGGCTAGAACCCGACTGGGCTCTGAAAGGTCCAATCTCACGAACTGGCTAGCTAAGGCCTGACCATCCATCGCCATAGGTCTCTCTGAGGCTAGTAAATATGCCAAAACTCCCCAAACTCTCCGCCCGGCGACCCAAGGAATCGACTACCACATTGGCCTTGCCCGGGTGATAAAGAATAGTAATATCATAATCCTTTAACAACTCTAACCATCTCCTCTGATGCATATTTAGGTCGTTATGCTTAAGCAAGTGCTGCAAACTCCGATGGTCAGTATAGATCTCATAAGGCACCCCGTACAAATAATGACGCCAGATCTTCAATGCATGAACAATAGCAGCTAACTCAAGATCGTGGACAGGGTAGTTATTTTCATGCACCTTCAACTGTCTGGACGCTAGGCAATCACCCTACCGTCCTACATCAACACCGCTCCAAGTCCAACCCGTGAGGCATCACAATAAAGTGTATAAGACCCCAAACCGGTAGGTAGCATCAAGATTGGGGCTGAAGTCAAAGCTGTCTTGAGCTTTTGGAAGCTCACCTCACACTCCTCTGTCCATAGAAATGGGGCACCCTTTTGGGTCAATCTAGTCATATGGGCCACTATCGATGAAAACCCCTCCACAAAGCGATAGTAATAACCCGCCAAGCCAAGGAAACTGCGAATCTCTGGAGCTGAGGAGGGCCAGGGCCAACTCTGAACGGCCTCCACCTTCCTCGGATCCACTCGAATGCCCTCACTCGATACCACCTGACCTAGGAATGCCACAGAACTCAGCCAAAACTCACATTTTGAGAACTTTGCATATAATTTCTTCTCTCTTAGAGTCTGAAACACTGTCCTCAGGTGCTGCTCATGATCTTCCCGACTTCAGTAATATACCAAAATATCATCAATAAAAACGATAATGAATGAGTCAAGATATGGCCTGAATACACTGTGCATCAAATGCATAAAAGCTTCCGGGGCATTTGTCAGCCCAAAAGACATAACAAGGAACTCGTAATGACCATACCGATTCTTGAAGGCAGTCTTCGGGATATCTGGCTCCCGAATCTTCAACTGATGGTAACCTGAGCGCAAATCAATCTTGAAAAACACATGTGCGCCCTGGAGATGGTCAAACAGATCATCAATACGAGGTAGAGGATAATGGTTCTTCACTGTAACTTTGTTCAACTGGCGATAATCAATGCACATGCGCGTGGAACCATCCTTCTTCTTCACAAACAAGACAGGGGCACCCCACGGCGAAACAATGGGCCAAATAAATCCCTTACCTAGCAATTCCTGCAATTGATCCTTCAACTCCTTCAACTCGGGAGGAGCCATGCGATACGGGGGTATGGAAATGGGCTGAGTGCCCAGCAACAGATCAATGCTAAAAATAAATATCTCTATCGGGCGGCATGCCCGGAAGATCAGCTGGAAACACATCGGGAAAATTCCGTACCACTGGGACTGAATCAACAGAAAGGGTATCAGCACTGACATCTCTCACATAAGGTAAATATACGGCGCACCCCTTCTCAACCATACATTGAGCTTTAAGGAAAGAGATAACTCTACTGGGAGTATGATCTAAAGTACCACTCCATTCAATACGTGGAACACCTGGCATAGCCAGCATCACAGTCTTGGCGTGACAGTCAAGAATAGCATGATAGGGCGACAACCAGTCCATGCCCACAGTAATATCAAAATCGACCATATCGAGTAAAAATAGATCTACCCTGGTCTCAAAACCACGAATAGTAACCAAACATGACCGGTAATCGCGATCCACAACAAGAGAATCTCCCACAGGAGTAGAAACATAAACGGGGGTACTTAAAGAATCCTGAGGCACACCCAAATGCGAAGCAAAATAAGAAGACACATACGAATAAGTAGAGCCTGGATCGAATAGAACTGATGCCTCTCTGTGACAAACCAGAATAATACCTGTGATGACGGAATCAGAGGCAACTGCCTCAGTGCGTGCAAGAATACAATAATATCTGGACCGACCCCTCTCACGAGGGCAACCTCTATCTCCCCGGCCTCCGCCCCTGGCTGGCTAGGCAAGTGGTGTAGTAGCAAGAGCTAGGACCATAGCCTGAGAACTCTGAGGAGCACGCTGTGGCTGAGCAGTCTGTGGAGGTGCACTCCTTCCAAGTCTAGGGCAATCCTTCACCACATGACGGGTGTCACCACACTCATAGCAAGCTCTGGGAGGATGCGGTAGCTATGACTGACTGGAACTAGGGCTGCTGGACTGGCCTCTGAAAGCACCCCGCGCAGGAGGCGCGCTAGAAACTTGAGGTGCATAATAAGGCTCCTGAGGTGCAGGCTGAGCTGGAGTGCTGCCGACTGCTGGCAAAGCTGAATGTACAGGGCGACCAGAATAACCCCTACCATAAAGACCTGCTGATGGGGTACGGGCACCAGAATAGTGACCCGACTCTCGAGACCTCTTGGCCTCCCTCTCCCCTCGCTCCCTGGTGAGCATACCCTCAATCCTCCTAGTAATTCTCACTACCTGCTGGTAAGGAATATCCATCTCCAACTCTCTATCGATGCTGGACCGGATGGGCAGAATAAGACCCTCGATAAACCTCCGAACTCTCTCCCGAACTATGGTAACCAAAGCCGGTACATGTCCAGATAACCTGGTATAACGGATGGCATACTCTGAAACTATCATAGCACCCTTGCGTAAGTGCTCAAACTCCGCGCACCATGAATCCTTGAGGCTCTAGGGAACAAACTCTCTCATGAACATGTCTGAGAACTGGGTCCAAGTCAGTGAAGCGGCCTCGACTGGGCTGTCTATCTCATAAGTACACCACCAATAAGTGAGACGAGGATCTCTTGGTATCCCAATATATATATATAGAAACACGTGCCAGGAATATCTTGGTATCCTGCACCTTCAATCCAAAATAAGTCAAGTACAGGGGGATCTCCCGGGAAGCCGCCCCGTAGTCCCAAATTAAAGAACACCACAACAACAACTCATAAATCTCATAATAAATGCTAAACCAGTACAAGTAATTGAAATTTCTAACCTAACATGCTTCACAGAGTGGAAATAGTACAGTTAAACAATTAAGCAAGTAAGTCATCTAAGCATGCTTCTCTAAGCTAGCACAGGTCAAAACCTATAGTTTAAAGGAACAAGTAAACAGAAAAATCTCCATGTAAATACTCCAAGTAGAAACGAATTTACAACAATTTGCTCAAGTACGCGCTTGTCACCTCACGTACGAGGCATTCAAATATTCTGAATATGTCCTAAGGGGAAAAGTCCCCCACACAAGGTTAGACAACTCACTTACCTCGAACCGGCTCAATATCACTAGAAACCGCGCCTTTGCCACGAGTATCCGACTACAAATGGCCAAAATCTATTCAATTCAATTACACATCGTAAATAATATTGCAAACAACTAATCCCACTATTAAAATTAAAGTTAAGACGCGAAAATAGGTAAAATGACCAAAATGCCCCTCCAGCCAACATCTTGGAATTTAATAATTTTCACATTTTCAGAACCCTCGTACTCTTACGAGTCTAACCATATAAAAATCTCCCAAATCGGAGGTCAAATGCCCCCTCAAAACCCAATAGTTTGGTCTATGAAGTTTTACCCCAAATTAACCAAATTTTGGTCCTAAATTCGAATTTCAATGATGTATTTTGCTATATAATGATGAAATATAATGAAAAAGGATCAAAGAAACGTTACCCAATGATTTTCTCTTCAAAACCCAATCGAAATCGCCTTCTCCCAAGCTCTCAATCGATTTTCAACTTATGAAATTAAATTCTCGAAATTTTCTATTTCTGTCCAGACATTTAAGTGTCGCTTCTGCGGCTTCCACTTACCATCCCATTTTTTGCTTCTGCGGTCTATGGATCGCTGAAGCAATACCCCTTTTGCAGAAATTCGTCCGCTTCTGTGGACCTGACCTTGAGCCCACGCCTCGCTTCTGCGGCTGCCTAGCCGCTTCTATGGTTTCCAAGCCGCAGAAGCAAAAATACTAGAAGCCTGCTGCAAATTTTTCCTTCCAACTCCATAACTTGCCCGTCGAGCATTCGAAACACACCCGAGGCCCCCGGGACCTCAACCAAAATCACCAATACCACCTAATACCTCATTCAAAATCCTTAAAACACCTAACACAGTATTGGAAATCCAATTAAATGAAAGATCCAAGCCTAAGAACTTCAAATTCTAACAAAATACAATTTCGATTAAAAACCTAACCAAAACTCGCCTGAATGACCTGGAATTTCGCACACATATCCCAAACGACATGACGGAGCTACTGCAACTTTCAAAATTCCAATCCGACTCTCGGATCAAAAAATCACTATCGGACCCGAAGCTTTAAAAATTCAAACTTCGGCATTTCAAGCCTAAATGAGCTACGAGCCTCCAAAATACATTCTAAACACGCTCCCAACCCCGAAATCACCTAACGGAGCTAACGAAACCATCAGATTTTTGTTTCGAGGTCGTCTTCACACTGTTCCAATTTCGGACCATTTTTTAACTCTTAAGCTCTCATTTAGGGACTAAGTGTCCCAAAATACTCCGAATCCTAATACCGAACGTCCTGTCAAACCAAAATAGCAGAAATAAACTTAGGGGAAGCGGTTAATGGGGGATCGGGGCGTAAATTCCAAAAAAGACCGGCCGGGTCGTTACAGATTTATATGCTTTCAGAGTTTTGAACCTGACTGTTTGATATTGTGAGATATCATAGATAAACTCCAAATTGTGGGATACATAGATTGAAGATCAGCTTCATTCATTACTGTCACACCTCCTTTTTACTATCCAAAAGGGTATACGAGAGTATTTTTCAATTTAAGTGATAATCAAAAAATGAAATTATTTATATTAAATTCAGAGTCACCACTTGGGATAATTTGTGGTGTCCCAATTCACTGGTTTAAATCCTGAATCGAGAAAAGATTGACTCTGTTTTACAGTCTGCAAACACAGAAATCTGGGTAAGGAATTCTATTAACCTGGGAGAAGGTGTTAGGCATTTTCAGGTTCCGTGGTTTTAGCACGGTTGCTCAACTATTATTATTGGCCTAATTATCTGATTAATTACATAATTTAAACCTATTGTGCATCATATTCCTTCTATTGCTTTCAGTAATACAATTGTTATACAACTAATTATTTGATTACATGTTGCGAATTATGTCACGAGAACCGTACCCACGATCTACAGAGTATTTATTTTATTAACAAGATTAAATTATGGACGGGTCATATAAATGTACCCCGAATTTTAAATTAAGCACCACAACTACGTTACGGGAACCGTACCAGTAGTTATAATAATTTATTTAGTTAAAGCACCTAAACCAAACTACGAGAGTTCAAGGCATTTTTTCTACATTAGTTAATATAATTCATATGAGGGTCATAGATTATGTGATTCAATTGTGTGAATGGCGCATCTCAATTTCTTTCAAAGGACATGCATTCAATTAAAAGAACTACAGATATTCATATTTAAACTAATTAGATATCACAACTACGCCACGGGAACCGTACTCGTAATTGCGATGTTTTAATTACATGCCTAAAGAAAACTATGAATGTTCAAAATATTCTCTACACTTGTGTTTCGCGAACATATCCACAATTACGATAATAGATTATAAGCGTGCCTAAAAGTATACTAGCAATGGGAGCTATATTGATATTGATAAGGAAAGTAATGACATGGACATCCTGACAAGTCTTCACGTACTCTCCTTGATAAAAAGTGGTAAAAGTTTTAAGATACATATTTAATCACATGAATTTTGAATGCAATAGGTAACTAGGAATCGAAATGAGGTGAAATGGTGTAAGTAGAACATTGAAACCAGCGCCATAGCCATAACTGAAGTTAAATCTTCCAAACAAATTACTGTTCTCAACAAAAAAAAAGAGATAAAATTTTATCTTAAAATTTATAATACTCAACCTCAACGCAAATGCATTACTGTTAGCATCAATTATCATACAAATGACCAAATTGGAATTTCAAGTTTCAAAATCAAACCAGAAACTAAGCTTTAGTTCAACCATAAAATTTAACAACAAAAGAGAACTACTGACCTTCGAAACATAAAATGATCGTTTCCAACATTCTGGCGTTTAAAAGAAGACACTAACCAAAGAGAAAAAGAATCAAAAAGAATATGAACAAATCAACATAGTTCAAACAAGCTCAGAATGCATTCCACAGCCCGTAAATATTGGTTCCAACAGTGAAGAGTGAAAATCTCCTATATACATCCCGCGCTTGAAACAAATTAATAAAGAAAAACTCCATTGTTCCATCTACTAGTACTTAGTGATCAATTGGAATTCACGGCAGAAACATGGATCGAAAACCTTAAAGTCAAGAACGTGAACGCAAATAAACCAAACCAATTAAAATAAACTATAAAAATTTGTAAAATATCCAAGCATTAATCTAACGAGTCCAACCCATAACACTATTAGCATCTAAATGCACCAAACAACCACACCCATTTATAAGAATTAAACAAGGTAAATATCTATACAACTCTAGAATTAGAAACAGATATAAATAGAGGCGAGCTAAGGTAATCTTTATTCAACGGAACACAATATTTGCATCATTCTAGTCAGAAGTAATACCTGATTACAACAAAAACAACAAAGGAGAAAATAAGTCAGAAGTTAGAATGAAGCAACAACAGATCAACAGTAGCAGAAGCAATGACGGTAGAACCAATAATTTTCTTAAACCAGCAGCTTTCGAACCCAGAGTGTATGCAGTAAACCGATTAGATTGGCAGCAAACTTTCAAAACCTTTTTTTTGATTACTTTTTCTTGTATTTTTGAGTATTTCTAGTTATTAAATCTTAGATTTGTAGCTGAACAATCCTAGCAGTTGTATCCTTTTGGTGTCTTTTTTTTCTCTGCCCCAGAATGAGAAAAAATTTTCCTCATATAGAAAGACTTTAGGGCAACAAAACCTAAGTCTTAATTTGTTTTTACCCTTCAAACTTTGGTATTTTACCCCCTGGATCCCAAAAATAACTGAGTTGTATTTATTTCATTTGCATAAAGGCCCCTATCTTCTGGACCCTTCTGTTCTTATAACATAAATATTCTTCCAATAAAAAACCCTCAAAATAACCCCGTAATATCCATGGATTTACCCCTAGTAATTGGAACTTGAGCTTGGAATTCTTAGCCCCATGACTACAGAATCTGAATTAACACAAACAAAAAGGCCTAAGATATCAACAAAAACAACAAAAAAAAAATAAAAAAATCAAATCAATTAAAATTCATACCAAAATAAAACTAATTGTATGGTTTTTTAATAATTAACCTAAACTAATCTTATAAACAGTATTAAAATCAAAAATCACTTAGCAAATCAAGAAAATAAAAAGAATGCAAGGATTACCGGCCAAGAATGTTTTGCCCAGTCAAATAAATCAGCCAAATCCCCACGATTCTGAGAGGAATTGAAACTCACATTAATCAATGGCTCTTGACAAAGCCCATTAGATAATGTTAGTTTTAACTTAACGCATGCTAAAATCAACGGAGAAATTTGAAGAAAAAGAAACTTGGCATTTTCGGCCCCTTTTAGATCTAAAACCTAGGGAGTTCCAGGGTGTTTTGAAGAAAACTAAAATAAGATATGAGATGAAGGGGAAGAGGGGATTATGGGGTGTGAATTTGAGTGGATTTGGAGAAGTTATGGCAGCGGCCGCCGGTCAAGGAGTCGTGGTGATTTAGGTTCGGCTAGGTTAAAACTTGAGAGAGATGAGAGATTGAGGAGGGGTCTTCAGGGTTTAGGGGGTTCTATTGGGACAATTTTAAGGGGATGGGGGGTTAGTTCCGATCCGTTGGATCTTAGAAAATGAACGACTGAGATTAAATGCCTCAAAACGACCTTGTTTTGGTTAGTTGGGGTGCTGGACCAAATTAACGGGGTTGGGCTCGGGTGGATCGGTGGGATTTTGGGTCAATTTTGAACCCTGGTCCAATTCCAAAACCAAATTAAGCCCCCTTCAAATTCTTTGTTTTCTTTTTTTTTTCTCCAATTAATTAAAAAACTAAATTAAATTCCCCAATCAATTTAAATTGTAAAATGATCTAATTATCTAACTATAATATTTATAAAAATTAGTTGCTTCTATATAAAAAGAGAAAAATTACTAATCTAAAATTAAAAAGCTAAAATGTAAAAATGAACTATTTTTTGTGATTTTTATTTTAGTGGAATACTTAATTAACTAATTAATCCTAAAAGCATGAGAACAAACTCTAAATGCAATGCATGGCATTTTTTGTTTTTTATGGTTTTTACAAAAATAAACATGCATAAAAAATGCAAACAATTAACACAAATTCCTACTAAATCTTATAAAATTGCAAATAATTAAAAAAAATAATTTATTTAATTTGTAGGAGTATTTTACATAGGGCAAAAAATTACATGCTCACAGCTGCCCCTCTTTACTCGAAAACACGAAAAGTTTTTGGCTAAAGATAAAATGAGCGGAACAAGCGATTTTTCGCCCATTTGAATACTCCATAGGAAGCATTTTGAAAGATATGATCGAACCTTGCTTCCGAGGTTGCCTACATATCCTTGGCTATAAAGAAATCTGGTGAGTGTAGTTCGGGAAGTTTTGGTAGCTGGGACTACCGGGAAGCTGTGATTTCACTGTTGTTGCTATAGCTACTGCTTGCTGAACTCCTTATTATATCGAGATGAAATAAAAAGAATCTAGGCTAAACTATGATCTATGCATTACAAGAACCCTATCTACCATCTTCAAACTTTGTCTTGCCGCTTCTACAATAACCATTGGTCTGCACTCTCGAGGCGAATTTCTATTGTTGCTAACTCGAATTGAATTCTAAGATGAGTTCCCTTGTTTTTCAGGTGGGTGCCTCATTGCCGAAACTTAAACTGTATTCCCTTATTATCCAGGTGGGCGCCTGATTATTAAAACTTGAACTGCATTTCCTTGTTCTGCAGGTGGGCGCCTGATTTCCAAAACTTGAAATGTATTCCCTTGTTTTCCAGATGGGCGCCTGACTTGAACTAAATTCCCTTGTTCTTTAGGTGGGCGCCTGATTGCCCAAAACTTGAACTATATTCCCTTGTTCTCCAGGTAGGCGCTTTACCAAAACTTGAATTGTATTCTCTTGTTCTCCAGGTAGGCGCCTAATTACCAAAACTTGAATTGTATTCCTTGTTCTCCAGGTGGGCGCCTGATTGCCAAAACTTGAACCATATTCCCTTGTTCTCCAAGTGGCCTAATGATTACCAAAGCTTAAACTGTATTCCCTTGTTCTTCAGGTAGTCCCCTGATTGCCAAAACTTGAAATGTATTCCCTTGTTCTCCAGGTGGGCACCTGATTTCCAAAACCTGAATTGTATTCCCTTGTTCTCCAGGTGGGCGCCTGATTACCACTTGAATTGTATTCCCATGTTCTCCAAGTGGGCGTCTGATTACCCAAAACTTAAACTGTATTCCCTTGTTCTACAGGTGGGCGCCTGATTGCCGAAAACTTAAACCATCTTCCCTTGTTCTCCAGGTGGGCGCTTGATTGCCAAAACTTAAAATATATTCCCTTGTTCTCCTGGTGGGCCCCTGATTACAACAAAATAGATAAATAATGAAACTTTTCTGCCCCAGTTTGGTATCTTGGCACATCTGTGAATGTTACTCTAATCATGTTACCCAAAATCTCTATGAATTTAAACTAAATCTCATTATCTAGGAAGGTCCTGAAAATATCAAATTGAATCTCATCTTAAGTGTGAAAGCTTTAAATTCAACTTATATTTCCTAAAGGTAGAGCTTATGCTAAATCTTGTTATCTATGAAGGTCTTGGAATTCAACTAAGTCTCATTATCCAGGAGGGTCCTGAGAACCTTTAAAATTGAATTACATTATCTAGGAGGGCCCTGAAAATTTTAAACTAAATCCCATTATCTAGGAGGGTCCTGAAGATTTACGGTTGAACCTATCTGGTGCATGATTTCCCCACGGAGGGTTCCTCTAGAACAAATGAAATTTCCTGGCCCTGTTTCAATTGAAGAAAATTTTATCAGTTTGAAAATGTGGTGGTTAGTTTGCGGCATTCTTGCTGAAGGTGTCCCTTTCACTATCGTGCTTTGTTTTGACTGGCTGCCTTGAACTGGCCAAGAATTGTTTGACTTTCTAATTGAATTTTAACCAATAGGAACCTGAATGACCCGAGTGACATGCACTCAACCCACTGTTTATATTTCTGTCTTCCAATTTGAACCACTTTATCTTCCACAAAATTCACAAACCACTCAAACTTTCATTAACACCTTATTTTTCATTTTGCATCATGCTATTTCTAGTAGGTTTTGGCCACACTTTGCTTTGTACAGTTTGGAAGTTGGTAGTAAGCTTTGAAATCCTTTCTTACTTGCTTAAACAAGGCTAACATTGGAAAAGCCTTATAGAAATAAACCTAAAAGAAATAAAACACAAATACTTCTAAAGTTAGAAATAAAGAAGAAACTTGAAATTGGATGACTGTTTGAGGGACAAAAGGAAAACAGACTTATCTGAGTGAGGCAGCTGGCACAATGATCATGACATGCATTTTGGATTAATCATCCTAGTCTGTTCGACCAATCACCTTTCAGTTGTCATACTTTATGCCCTGGGATCTCCATAACCCAATCTCCTCGCCAAGTCGCTGACCTTGTTCGGCTTGCGGCGCCCTGAAGGGTTTTCACCAACAAACCTCTCTCATTTGTTCATCTCTCAACTCACTGTCGCCTTTAGTGCCTGTGAAGTTTTGCACCAATAAGACTATCTCATTTTGATTTCTCTAATCTTTCCATCGACCTACGGTGCCCATGAGGGTTTTCACCAATAAGACTCTCTCATTTATTCATTTTCCCTGTGTAGAATGGAGTGATGCCCCTGATGACTCATACCTCTATCTCGCCTGACTTGGCATTCCTCAAAGATTGATCGGAAAGTCTTTCTTTGGACCGTAACGTGGAATTTTGGATAGGGAGAGAAAAGGTATTATAAAGGCTAAAAAACAACTGCAATGGATTTAAAATTACAAGTTTTGGAATCAGATCTCCTACGAAACTGCAACTTCTACCCCAATTTCTTTGCCTAGGGATTTTCGAATTTTATTTTGATGGGACCGAACCGTGAGGCTGCCTACGTATCCTTTAAAGGAATTAGGTCGAAAATAATTCATGATATAGAATTTCTTTGTTTTTGTTAATTTTCTCTTTTTCTTTTTCTTTTTCTTTTTTTTTTCTTTTCTTCTTTATCTTTTTTTTTCTTTTCTTTACTCTTTTCCATTCTTTTCTTTCTCTTTTCCTTTTTTTATTTACCTTCTGTGTTCATGTTTCTGAACTTGCTACTGATTTCAAAAGAGAGGTATGAAGGAAAATAAATAAGGCTAAAAGGGTAACAAAGGATAAAGTATTTAGATAGAAGAATAAAATGCCTTTGTCACTCCAATCTTCAAAACATGCCAAGTACAAATGACAATTAGAAAAACCAAAGGAATCATACATAATATTATTTGACCGCACCATAATTGATAGCCATATCTATGCATTTGACTTCTATATTTGTTAAATACAAAGAACCATTGGACAACACTCTCGTTATGATGAATTCCCCGGCCAATTCGGGTCAAACTTGCCTTTAGCTTCAACCTGATGTGGAAGGATGTGTTTCAACACCTGCTGACCTACTTCAAATTTCCAGGGACGCACCTTCTTTTTGTATGCTTTTGCCATTCTCTTTTGATACAATTGGCCATGACACACTACTGCCAGTCTTTTCTCATCGATCAAACTTAATTGCTCCAAATGGATTTTGACCCACTCATCATTATCGATTTTGGCCTCAGCAATAATCCTAAGGGATGGAATTTTAACTTTCGCGGGTATCACTGCTTCAGTACCATATACCAACAAATAAGGAGTTGCACCTACTGAAGTGCGAACAGTAATGCGATAACCTAGCAAAGCAAAGGGTGACTTTTCATGCCATTGCCTGGAACCTTGCACCATTTTCCGAAGTATCTTCTTTATGTTCTGTTGGCTGCCTCAACTGCTCCATTCACCTTGGGGTGGTATGGGGTGGAATTTCAATGTGTAATTTTAAACTGTTGACATACTTCTTTCATCAAATGACTGTTAAGATTAGCACCATTATCTGTGATGATCACCTTTGGGATTCCAAACCGACAAATGATATTTGATGAACAAAAATGACCACTGCCTTCTTGGTCACAGATTTGAAAGTCTTAGCTTCAACCTACTTAGTGAAATAGTCGATGGCCACCAGAATGAACCTGTGCCCGTTTGATGTCGCGGGCTCAATTGGTCCAATAACATCTATGTACCAAGCAAAAAAGGGCCATGGTGCGGACATTGTATGAAACTCATATGGCGGAGAATGAATCAAGTCTCCATGTACCTGGCATTGATGACACTTGCGCACAAAGCTGATGCAATCCCGTTCCATAGTGAGCCAGTAATACCCTGCTCGAAGCATTTTCTTTGCCAGAACATACCCACTCATATGTGACCCGCAAAACCCGGAATGCACTTCTGAAATAATAGTTGTGTCTTGTTTAGCATCCATGCATCTCAACAATCTAAGATCTGGAGTCCTCTTGTATAATATTTCCCTGCTCAAGAAAAATCTACTAGCCAAACGTTGAATTGTTCTCTTTTGATCACCTGTGGCTTGTACCGGATATACCCCCATCCTAATGTATTCCCTAATATCTTGGAACTACAGTTCACCATCAAGTTCTTCCTCAACCATATTATAATAGGCATGTTGGTCACGAACTTGAATATTCAGAGGGTCAACATAAGCTTTGTCCGGATGGTGCAACATTGACTCCAAGGTAACCAAAGCATTGGCAACCTCATTATGGATCCTTGGGATATGCCTAAATTCTATTGATCGAAAAGGTTGACAAAGATCATGCAAACACTGCCGATATGGTATGAGTTTCAAATCCCATGTCTCCCATTCTCTTTGAATTTGGTTCACCAACAGGTCCGAATATCCCAAGACCAAGACTTCCTAGACTCCCATATCTACCGCTAACCTTAAACCCAGAATGCATGCATCATATTCAGCCTTGTTGTTAGTACAATACAAATGAAGCTGGGCCATAACAGGGTAGTGATGTCCTATTTCGGAAATGAGCACAGCCCCTATCCTGACACCTTTCATGTTAGCGGCTCCATCAACGAAAAGTTTCCAAACTAGGTTTTCAACCTGCTCCACCTCGTCAATATGCATCACTTCTTCATCTAGAAAATGAGTTCTCAATGGTTCATACTCTTCATCGATCGGGTTCTCGGCCAAATGATCGACCAATGCTTGGGCTCTCATCGCGGTCCGAGTCACATAGACAATGTCAAACTCTGTGACCAAAATCTACCATTTCACAAGTCTTCATATGGGCATAGACATCTAAAAGATATACTTTAGAGGGTCCAAGCTAGAAATGAGGTAAGTAATGTATGACGATAGATAATGTTTCAACTTTTGTGCCACCCAAGTCCGGGCGCAACATGTCCTCTCTAGGGGAGTGTACTTAACCTTATAGGATGTGAACTTCTTCCTGAGATAATAGATGGCTTGCTCCTTACTACCAGTGATGTCTTGTTGACCCAATACACAGCCAAACAAATTGTCCAATACTGTCAAATAAAGAATTAAAGGCCTTCTGGGTTCCGGCGAGACCAATACATGTGGGTTAGACAAGTACCCCTTGATCTTATCAAATGCCTCCTGGCACTCATCTGTCTATTTGGACGCAGCATCCTTTTTCAGCAACTTAAAGATGGGCTCACAGGTTGTCGTCAATTAAGCAATAAACCTGCTGATGTAGTTCAATCACCCGAGCAAACTCATCACCTCAGTCTTGTTTCTTGGAGGTGGAAATTCTTGGATAGCTTTGATCTTTGACGGGTCCAACTCAATACCTCGCATAACTATGAATCCCAATAGCTTTCCAGATGGAACAACAAATGCATACTTGGTAGAGTTAAGCTTAAGATAGTACATGCGGAGCCTTTGGAAAAACTTCCTCAAATCTACAACATGGTCGGCCTGTTGTTTTAACTTTACGATCACATCATCCACATAAACCTCAATCTCCTTGTGTATAGTGTCATGGAACTCAATAGTCATTTCCCTCATGTAAGTCGCCCCAGTGTTTTTCAAACCAAATGGCATTACTCGATAGCAATAAGTTCCCCACGGTGTGATAAATGCCGTATTTTTTGCATCCTCCTCGTCCATCAAGATCTGGTGGTACCCGAATAGCAGTCCACGAAAGACCCGATCTCATGCTTGGCACAATTGTCAATCAAGATGTGTATGTTTGGCAAGGGAAAATTATCATTGGAACTTGCTTTGTTGAGATCACGAAAATCAACGCACACCCTGGTCTTGCCATCCTTCTTTGGCACTGGCACAATATTAGCTAACCAAGTGGGGTATCGTGTGACTAGAATGACCTTTGCATCCAACTGTTTTGTGATTTCTTCCTTGATCTTCACACTCATGTCAGTTTTGAACTTCCTTAACTTCTGCTTGACGGGAGGGGTCAGTGGGTAATTTGTGAACCACCAAGTCAGTACTTAGACCCGGCATGTCGTCATTTGACCATGAAAAAACATCTTTATATTCAAATAGCGCTTTGATTCTTTCCTCCCTGATTTGTGGTTCCAAGTGTACACTTATCTTAGTTTTCCTGATATTATTTGAATCCCTTAAATTGATTGCTTCAGTTTTATTCAAATTAGGCTTGGGTTTCTCTTCAAAGTGACTTAGCTCTCTACTAATTTCCTCAAATACTTCCTCTTCATCATATTCTATTTCATCATCACACTCTATTTCTTGGATTATTATTTCAGAGTTAGACTGGCTTTTAAGACTTGGCCGAAGATTCCTCATTCATGTCATGTCATTGAAACCATCATAAAAAGAACTGTACAAAGAAAGAAGAAAAAAAAATGACACTATCAGAAGTAATGGAAAAAGAGAAATTGCATTTCATTGAAAATAAAGGATAGAAGGGTTTGTACCTCAAAACAAACAAAAAATAAAATATGAATTACAACCCTGGAATAATCCAGATAAACTGAAATGAAAACAAAGCAAACTACCAAAACTCCTTCCGCGTAGGGAGATGAGTAGCATCCCAATTGTTAAGCTTCATTTTTGGCCCTATAAACTGCAAATCCGCTTTGCTGGAATATTTCCCAGTTTCTAACATGCTCACTTCATCAAACAAAATCTGGAACCTTTTAACCAATTCTTCATCAAAATCAATCACAGGCTTTGGAACTATTGTTACTGGACGCTTCACGACCCCTGCCTTGATGAAAGACCTGGAAAGATGTGGGACTAGCCTAAGGAGCAACCATACCCTCTTTTTCAGCTTTCTAGCCTTCTTCACATCATCCCCTGTAGGCTTGAACCCCAGACCAAATGTACCCATATTTTCACATAAAGACACTGGCTGCACGATACCTTGCAGAGGTGTACCCAGACCCTTGCCCGGCACAAAACCATTTTTCAATATTTCAGTCGCTACCATGACAGTTGCAGAAACTAGCTTTGGACCTGGAATGTATTCCCCTTTCGTAACCTTATCAACCGATACCGTCTCGAAAACCTGATAGACCCACGACCCCTTATCTTCTTCAGCTTCAATAAACGGGATATATGTGTCATTGAAAATACATAAATTCTCATCGCCATGCACGAAGTTTTCTTGTCTATACCACTCGAACTTTACCATCTGGTGAAGAAAAGATGGAACTGCCTTGGCAACATGTATCCAAGGCCTTCCCAGCAGCAAATTGTAAGAAACAACCACCTCAAGTACCTAGAAATCCATAGTAAATTCAACTGGTCTTATTGTCAACTCGAGCATTATGTCACCAATAGAGTCTTTTGCCCCTCCATCAAAACCTCGGACACATATATTGTTCTTGTGAATCCTCTCAACATCAACTTTTAACTTATTTAGAGTAGAGAGAGGGCAGATGTTTGCACTGGAACCATTGTCAACTCACACCCTTATAACCATAGAATCTTCACATTTTACTGTGAGATAGAGGGCTCGATTGTGTTCTGTGCCCTCCAGAGGCAAATCATCATTCGAGAATGTGATCCTGTTAGACTTAAATATCTTATTGGCAATCTTCTCCAAATGGTTCACTATGATTTTGTCAGGGACATGAGCTTCATTCAAAATCTTCATCAGGGCCCAGCGGTGCTCATCTGAATAGATCAACAATGATAGTAGGGAAATCTGAGCAGGACTCTTCCCAACTGTTCCACGATGGAGTAATCTTATACCTTCATTTTTCTCAAAAACTCCTCTGCCTCTTCTTCAGTAACCGGTTTCTTCACTAGAACTGGATTGTCGCTGAGTGTTTTAGCTTTTCTTAACTCTTCCGGGGCAAAGCATCTCCCCAAACGAGTTAATCCCTGGGCCTCGTTAACATCCTCTTTCACTTCCTTCCCCTTATAGGTCACTATCACTTACTCATAGTTCCATGGGACAATCTTGGTGTTAGCGACCGGCAGCTGGGTCACAGGTTTGATAATGATGGGGTCTGTGTGAGCACCCTCCACAATTATGACTGGTTTACTTGCAACACCCAGCACGATTACCTTTGGATTTTCTTGCTTTGCTACAACATCACTTGGGGACCTCTTTTCAACTACCATAACTGGTTTATCATTTGGCATGCTTAACTTGTTCGCCGATCCCTCAGCTATTGTTTTTGTGGCAACCGGGTCCTTGATTGACTTACTTTCGCTAGATCGGATCATCATGACAGTCTATGAAGGCTTCTTGGGCTTCCCATCTTTGTGCAATATCTCAATCATATACGTTTCAGCATGGGCTGGTAATGGGTTCTGATTGATGTTGGGTGCTTCTGGGCTTTGGACCACAATCTCGTTTGTATTAATGAGCTCTTAGATGGCGTTCTTTATATGCCAATGCTTTTCTGTATCGTTCCTCGGAGTATCAGAGCAGTATATACATATGAGAGAATAATCCAGGTTCTTTGGAGGGGGGTTTAGTAGTTTCGACTCAATTTCCCTCAGGACATCCAACTTCCTCAACCTTTGAAATGGGCTAGTATAAGATTTCCCAAGCGGGGTGAAAGTTTTCTTTCACTGCAACCTTTCATTCCTGAATTCTGTCTTGGCCCGAAAGTTTGGACCAACAGGGTTTCAGTATGTTTGTAGAGATGGGTAAGGGTTTCATGGAGCTGGTGCACTCCATTGCGGGTGAGGAAGGAGTTGAGCATATAACTATGCGTAATGGACATGATATTGGGATGCCCTGATTGAATACTGAGGCTCTAGTTATGGGAAGTAGTGTTATGGTGCATTATATAGGGTTGGGGTACAAGTTTGAAGCTGGGGTCAAGGTTGGGTGTAGTGGGTAGGATAACCCCTCGAGCCGTGCAACGTTCCTAAAACGACCATAGCGACATCCTCTTTCTTTTTTTTTCCCAAGCACGCCTCCGGTGCCATTCTGGATTATCTGCGTAGTTGCTTTGATGGTAGAGTAGCTCATGATCTTGCTTTATTTGAGCCCTTCCTCAACCATTCCTCCCATTTTCACTAATTCGTTGAAAGACTTACCTATGGCCAAGATCAGATGGCCAAAGTAAGTAGTCTCCAAAGCCTAAAGAAAGTATTCCACCATTTCGTCCTACTACATTGGAGGGTTAACCCTTGGTGCCTGTTCTCTCCAGCGGAAACCATATTCCCTGAAAGTCTCACTGAGCTTCTTCTTAATCTTAGTCAAATACAAACAATCTGGAACAATCTCGATGTTGTATTGGAAATAAAGAGCGAATTTTTGGGACAAATCATCCTAAGTATACCATCTGATGTGATCCTGACAAGTGTACCACTCCAACCGACGCCACTCAGACTCTGGCTAAAGTATGCCATTAACAGCTCATCTTACCTACTGGATCCTCTCATCTTGCTGCAGAATCCCCTTAAGTGGGCTACGAGATCTCCATATCCGTCATACAGGTCAAATTTGGGCATTTTGAACCCAACAAGTAGATGTACGTCATGGAACAAGCACAGATCTTTTTAGGCTACACTCACTTGACCTCCCAACCTTTGCATATTTTAAGCGACTGTTCCAAACTTCTCACCTTCCTAAACATCTCTTCATGTTCCGGGTCCTTAGGTGGTTTCTCAACCTCAACAGGAAGGTCAAAACGAGGAGTGTAGGAGTAATATTCTGGGGCCTTGAAGGTAGGTTCTAGGGGTAAGTACTGATTATCTTGGGTTTGGAATAATGGCTCACCGAAATATCGATGGAGCGTAGCTGGTGGAGGTGCTACGAAAATAGAGGTAGTTGGTGGAAGGGGTATCGGGTTGTTTTGGCTGGTTGAGCTTGTATGGTTTAGGAAGTGGTGCCATGATAGAGGTGAAGGGGTGAAGCCTGGGGCGTGCTCTGGGGAGGAATCAACAGTGGGAGGTTCTTGGGATTGAGCTAGTGGTGGGATGAAAGCAGAGTTGGTGGGGTATGATGGCGGGGGATGCCCTTTCTTCCATGTCTGGTACATTTCGGCCATTTAGTATTTCAACTTATATAACTCCTCTTTCAGACCCAATTCAGACTCCTCCACCTCCCTCGGTGGATCAATAATGCTTGCGTCTAGTTCTTGTCTAGTCATGATCAACTTGTTTTTAGACCTAGTGTTGTACGGATGGGTTGCCAAAATACCAAACAAACTAACCACCTTCCTGTACTTAATGACAATAGCGAACTTGTCAGTGTTAAAGATTTAACAGATAGGCAACTGCACATTTGAGATGCAATGCACCTAGACAGTTAAAGCTTCTATCGTGTATTTGAACAGCTGCATGCTTCATCCCGACTTTTAACTAACTCTTCTTATTTTGCGCTTTCTCTTCTCTTTTTTTTTCTTTTCACTCTAATCCCTTTTTAATCACTATTGACCTTTCCCACTTGTTTTTGTTGCTTCCCTTCTATTTTGCACTCGTTTTCTCTCTTGTTTTGCCATTATTTCCTTCCACTCGATTTTCTTTATTTTCTTTCTTCTTTTTTTTCATTTTATGGTTATGATCGAATCCTATGGGGAATGCATACGCATCATGACGCCGCATGAACCAGATCATTACGTAGTTCATGGGACAAATGCGAAATAAAAGAAAGATACATTTTTTGGGTTTTCAAGTATTCATAAAATAAACAAAAAATACAAAACATCCTGATTACAATGACTTCCCCTACAAATTTAAACACAAAATCTAGCAGACTCGACAAGTGGACTAACAAACTCCGAAAGAAAGATGAAAATACAGACTCGAAAATGGACTAACAAACTCCAAAGGAATTGAAAATACAGACTCGATCAAAAATCAGGAATACATAAATGCCTCAACTACTGCTCCCAGGGCCCGAGGGACGTCAGTCGGTCTCGCCGCGGACCTATGTGCCATATCTTCTTGAAGGCAAAATAGGTCATCCATGATCTGCCGGACAAAAATTATAACCAAAGCGAAGAACATAGACCTAGTCATGTCTTCACATTCGTTGAACTTCATCACAATGTATTCCGCAATCCTCCTAACCCTTCCCTTGATAATACCCTTCTCTTGTAGCAACCGTCCAATCTGCAGAGATTTGGCCCCCAAAACTTGTTCGGCTGTATGATTTTGCTCTTGAAGCTACTGCAGGTCTTTTTTTAGCTGTGACATCAGGGCATACCAGTGCTCTCTTTCTGATTTGAAATCTTTTGCCTGCTTGGACATTTCATTCTCAAGGACGGTGATTTTTTTCTTCAACCCCATGATTCCATTGTCATATTTTCCTTTTAGCTGTTGAACAAATCATGCTCGTTCCTCCGCATTCTTAGCTAACTTTGCTTGAGCCTTTTCTAGTTCAGCTTCAGCCTTTTCCAAGTCAAATCCATAGTCACCCACCTTCTGCCTAAGGTTGTCTATAAATTTATTATCCTTTTCACTCCTGGCGGGGTTCTTAGCGGCTATCTTCATCTGTTGGATTTGGGCTCGGAAGGCGTCTTTTTCTTTGGCTAGCCTTTTCTTTTCACCCTCATCCGCAGTGGCTTGTAAACCATTCTCACATTGAAGATCTCTGACTTGCTTTTCCACTTGCTTATGGTGGCCCTATACTCATTTTCTTTGGCCAACCAATCCCATTGTTACTATGATGCTTTGACAAATTCTTGAAGATGTGGTCTTTTGGTTGGTCTTCCAAACTCAACACTTCTTTTATACCAAGCGAGGCAACCGGCCGAGACTTCACCCTTGGATAGATCATGCACTCGGGTGTTTGCTGTCAAGTATTGGCACTCACTCCAGATCTGGCGAACCATCGCTTCATGAAATTGACCATCAAAACGGATCTCGACTGCATGAGTACTAAGGTCTTCGTCCTTTGGAACTATTTAGCATCTCCCCAGCTGTCTCAAAATACGGTACGAGCATAAGGCTGGATACTTCTGAAACCCATCAGGAGGAAGTGAGGACCGGTGGAGGCATGTATATAATTTCATTAATAGGAAGCCAACCCAACGTCCACTCTATTTTATCAGCAGTTACGGAACGGAGGTAGGATATCCAATCTGCGAACTCTTACGGCATCTTGAACCCGTCAATCCTTGTATGGAACTCTTCTATGCAACTTTTCCCTATCGACACATAGTTCATGTACCGAGGGAAATGACATAAATGCCCAATCATCCATATTTGTAGTAGCAAATTTCACCCTTTGAAATAATCTACTTCGACTTTGCAGGCTATGAGAGCTCGGAATTTTTCAAACACTATCATAGGTGTGAGGGTGCTTTTGGCATTAGTAATCAGAGTGTTGATGAGTCCGGCTACCTGTAGATCAATATTCTCGTCCTTTTTGGGAAACACTAGAAGACCCAGAAATGCTACCATGAAGGCGAAACATCTATGCTCTTCCCATTTTGGCCAATTCCCTTTGCTACAGATTCTGCTTTCCGGATTTTCAAACCTTCTTACATGTCCGTACCGCTGGTATATGAAGCGTAGAGTGGAAAACCCTGCGGCCAAATCTGCATACTGGATCCCCCTTCTTATTTTCAACAAATCTAGAAACTTGTGATGGGTAACGGCCCTTGGAGCGACCATGTATTTGTGTCTTTGACCCTCGGTACTTCCAGCATATCCCGCTATCTCCTCAAAAGTGGGTGTAAGTTCGAAGTCCAAAAAATGCAGAACATTGTGAGTTGGATCCCAAAATATTACTAGTGCTTTGATTATATCTCCCCTAGGCCTAATCTTTAGTAAATCGGTGAGCCCCCCCCCCCCCAAGTACTGGTTGACCATGTCTCGTCCTTGCCCACCTAAATCTTCCTACCACATGTGTAGTTCCAACGAAATCTTGGTCATAACCTTTATTGGCAAATTTTAACTCGTACTCATTCTGCACATTTAAATTAAGGTGATTGGTTTAAAGACAAAGTGAATCTTATTTAAAAAACTGACAAAAGGGTTTATTTTTTGCAAAAATCAAGAAATCAAGGCTATTTTGCGAATACGACCCTTCAGCACTTTGAAATGGAAGTTTTAGGGTTGTGTTCGCTAAGTGGCCAAAATTAACAAAGCACAGTCAGCGGCTATTTTTTCAAAAACAGCCTCCAGGCGTCCCGTTAGGACATTCGGCTATTTAGATAATAACGACATCACCTACTTTATTTACGATAAAATGACAACGCTTCATATATTTTTTTCAAAATTTTCAAAAATAGGGGCTGGACCCGATGAGGGCTGCCTACATATCCCATATCCGGTGAGAATCAAATCCGCGTAGTTCGGCCAATTTTGACGTAACTGAAAAATATAAACACTTTGAAATGATTTTTCTACTCTTTTTTCTTTTTTTCAAAAATTTCGGCAAAGTTTCGGGATATTCTTAGGTACCAGATTTTGGGCAAAGGATGAAATTCTGTCTCATACCCCGCAGTTGGTTTTCCTCACTTAATCTAGAAGTCAGTCAACATGCAATCCGAAATAAATCAAATGCACAGGTAGCACATAAGATGCATCAAGATGGTCTTTTATTTTTGGGTACACCTATCGTGGACGGACCCAACCCCTGTGTTGAGTCCCCAAAGTCAAATGCAATAATACAAATAAGCGTTCCTACTAGAGATCCGGCATGCAACTGAGTTATTCTAGGTTCAAAACCTGGGCATGTTCTAGACTTGTGTATCCGAGCGGACAACTCGAGCCGGAGGGTGGGGGTTACATACCAGAAACCAAAAGGCCATACGGCTTCGTAACTTATCCGAGCCTCTTTCTAATATAAGGTATGACACTAACAGAAAAGAAGTCATGCCAGCATGCACTTCCACGAAGATGAGAAGAGAAGGGTTTCGTAGCAGTTTATATACAGTTCAAATAATATCAAAGCAATAAAAGCAACATTTAGCACATTAGGCCCAAGCACGTAATAAAAATCAAATAATAAATAAAATCCAAATATAACAGTTATTTTAAGCTAGAATTCTTGAACCCTGAACCAGAAATTCTGGGTTCTTGTCCCCAACAGAGTCGCCAGAGCTGTCACACCTCTTTTTTACTACTCGAAAGGGTATAATAGAGTTTTACTCAATTTAAGTGATAATCGAAATGGAATTATTTATATTAAATTTAGAGTCGCCACTTGGGATAAATTATGATGTCCCAAGTCACCGGTTTAAATCCCGAATCGAGGAAAGATTGACTCTGTTTTACAGTTCGCGAATAAATAAATCCGGGTAAGGAATTCTATTAATCCGAGAGAAGGTGTTAGGCATTCCCAGGTTCCGTGATTTTAGCACGGTCGCTCAGCTATTATTATTGACCTAATTATCTG
The DNA here is from genome assembly GCA_026770625.1 of Nicotiana glauca. NCBI lineage: Eukaryota > Viridiplantae > Streptophyta > Magnoliopsida > Solanales > Solanaceae > Nicotiana > Nicotiana glauca. Next base: position 116,547 of record MU753951.1, read on the forward strand.
ATTAATTACATATTTTAAACCTATTGTGCATCATATTCTTTCTACCGCTTTTAGTAATCAAATTGTTATACAACTAATTATTTGATTACACGTTGAGAATTATGTCACCGGAACCGTACCCACGATCTACAAAGTATTTATTTTATTAACAACATTAAATTGTGGTCGGATCACATAAATGTACCCCGAATTTTAAAATTAAACATCACAACTATGTCACAGGAACCGTATCGTAGCTATGATAATTTATTTAGTTAACACGCCTAAAGTAAACTACGAGAGTTCAAGGCATTTTTTCTATATTAATCAAAATAATTAATATGAGGGCCATAGATTATGTGGTTCAATTGTGTGAATAGCGCGCCTCAATTTTTTTCGAAGGACATGCATTCAATTAAAAGAACTACGGATATTCATATTTAAACTAATTAAATACCACAACTATGCCACGAGAACCGTACTCGTAATTATGATGTTTTAATTACGTGCCTAAAGCAAACTACGAATGTTCAAAATATTTTCTACACTTGTGTTTCGCGAACGTATCACAATTACGATAATAGATTATAAGTGTGCCTAAAAATATACTAGCAATGGGAACTATTTTGACATTGATAAGGAAAGTAATGACATGGACATCCCGACAGGTCTTCACGTACTCTCCTTGATAAGAAGTGCTAAAAGTTTTTAGATACAGATTTAATCACATGAATATCGAATGTAATAGGTAACTAGGAATCGAAATGAGGTGAAATGGTATAAGTAGAATATTGAAACCAGCGCCATAGCCATAACTGAAGTTAAATCTTCCAAACAAATTATTATTCTCAACAAAAAAGAGATAAAATTGTATCTTAAAATTTACAATACTAAACCTTAACCCAAATGCATTACTATTAGCATCAATTATCATATAAATGACCAAGTTGGAATCCCAAGTTTCAAAATCAAACCAGAAACTAAGCTTTGGTTCAACCATAAAATTTAATAACAAAAGAGAACTACCGACCTTCGAAACATAAAAATGATCACTTACAACATTCTGGTGTTTAAAAGAAGATACCAACCAAAAACAAAAAGAATAAAAAAGAATACGAACAAATCAACATTGTTCTAACAAGCTCAGAATACATTCCATAGCCCGTAAATATGGGTTCCAACAGTGATAAGTGAAAATCTCCTATACACATCCCATGCTTGAAACAAATTAATAAAGGCAAACTCCATTGTTCCATCTACCAGTACTTAGCAATCAATTGAAATTCACGACAGAAACATGGATCGAAAACCTTAAAGTCAAGAACGTAAACACAAATAAACCAAACCAATTAAAATAAACTATAACACTTTGTGAAATATCCAAGCATGAATCCACCGAGTCCAACCCATAACACTATTAGCATTTAAATGCACCAAACAACCATACCCATTTATAGCATTTAAACAAGGTAAATATATACATAACTCTAGAATTGGAAACAGATTTAAATAGAGGCGAGCTCAGGTAATCCTCATTCAACGGAACACAATATTTGCATCATTCCAGTTAGAAGTAATACCTAATTACAGCAAAAATAACAGAGGAAAAAATAAGCCTAGAGTTAAAATGAAGCAACAACAACAGATCAACAGTAGCAGAAGCAATGACAGTAGAACCAATAATTTCCTAAAACCAATAATTTCCTTAAACCATCAGCTTTCGAACCTAGAGTATATGCAGTAAACCGATTAGATAGGCAGCAAACTTTCAAAACTTCTTTTTTAATTGCTTTTTCTTGTGTTTTTGAGTGTTTCTAGCTATTAAATCTCAGATTTTGAGCTGAAAATTCATAGCAGTTGTATCCTTTTAGTGTCTTTTTTTTTTTATACGGAAAAATATTCCTCTTATATAAAGACTTTAGGACAACACAACCTGAGTTTTTAATTCATTTTTACCTTTTAAACTTTGTAATTTTACCCCTGGATCCCAAAAACAACTGAGCTGTATTTATTTCATTTGCATAATGCCCCCCATCTTCTGGACCCTTCTGTTGTTATAACATAAATATTCTTCCAATCAAAAACCACAAACTAACCCCCTAATATCCGTGTATTTACCCCTAGTAATTGAAACTTGGGCTTGAAATTCAGAGCCCAATGACTACAGAATCTGAATTAACACAAAGAAAAAGGCCCAAGATATCAACAATAAAAAAACCAAAAACATCAAATCAAATAAAATCACACCATACTAAAACACTGAATTATACGGTTTTCTAATAATTAACCTAAACTATTCTGATAAACAATATTAAAATCAAAAATCACTTAGCAAATCAAGAAAAGAAAAAGAAAGCAAGGATTAACGGCCAAGAATGTTTTGCCCGATCAAAGGTAGATCGGCCAAATCACGACGATTCCGAAATGAATTAAAACTCACATTAATTAATGGCTCTTGACAAAAGCCATTAGCTAATGTTAGTTTTAACTCAACGCATGCTAAAATCAACGGAGAAATTCAAAGAAAAAGATACTTGGCATTTTCGGCCCCTTTTAGATCTAAAACCTAGGGAGTTCCAGGGTGTTCTAGAAAAAACTAAAATGAGATATGAGATGAGGGGGAAGAGGGGATTATGGGGTGTGAATTTGAGTGGATTTGGAGGAGTTATGGTGGCGGCCGCCGGTCAAGGAGTCGGGGTGGTTTAGGGGCAGCTATGTTAAAACTTGAGAGAGATGAGAGGCTGGGGAGGGGTCTTCAGGGTTTGGGGGTTCGATTGGGACAATTTTAAGGGGATGGGGGGATGGGGGGTTAGTTCCGATCCGTTGGATCTTAGAAAATGAACGGATGAGATTAAACGCCTCAAAACAACGTCGTTTTGGTTAGTTGGGGTGCTGGACCGGGTTAACAGGGTTGGGGGTTAACGGGGTTGAGCTAGGACGGATTGGTGGGATTTTGGGTCAATTTTGAACCCTGGCCCAATTCCAAAACCTAATTAAGCCCTCTTCAAATTCTTTTCTCTTTTTATTTTCTTTTTCTTTCTCTAATTATTTAAAAAAACTAAATTAAATTCTTGAATAAATTTAAATTGTAAAATTTATCTAATTATCTAACTATAATATTTATAAAAATTAGTTGCTCCTAGATAAAAGAGAAAAATTACTAATCTAAAATTAAAAAGCTAAAATGTAAAATGAACCATTTTTTGTAATTTTATTTTAGTAGAACACTTAATTAAGTAATTAATCTTAAAAACATGGGAACAAACTCTAAAAGCAATGCATGGCATTTTTTGTATTTTTTATAATTTTAATAAAAATAAACATACACAGAAAATGCAAACAATTAACACAAATTCCTACAATATCTTATAAAATTGCAAATAATTGGAAAAAAATTATTTCTTTAATTTGTAGGAGTATTTCATATAGGGCAAAAAATCACGTGCTCACAGTTACAATAGCTCAAACGTCTTATGTGATGGTTCCATTTTCGCTCAACAGATTAAAACCAGAATGCATGCATCTACAATATGTAATTAGAAGAACTTTAAGGATTCAGATTAGGTTAAAGATGATAGTCCTTGCTGGATGAACACCAGGCATCATGCTTAGCTTTTATAGGTCACTGTAATACTACTATATGTCATTACGGCTACAATATACTTTCGTATTGAAAATTTATTTAGCATATAGATGCGACATTTGAAATTTTAGTCAAGGTAGCCAGAATGTTGATAGGAAGAGCAATAATCATGGCAAATATCTGAAAATTTAAACTTATTGAGAGTTAACTTTTGAAAATATTCTGAAATTTTAAGCTTTTAACCTGTAGTACCTCACTAACCTATCTCTTAGTTTTTGTTCAATCAAAATTCTGCTAATTTGCAACATAGTTACTCTCCCTTTCCTGATCTGAAACAGGAATGGAGGGACAAACAACTTTTGTTAATACTAAGCAAGGAATAACTTTTATCATGCTCCTGTCAAATGGTCAGAAAAAAGATGCTACATTATCTTTAAAAGTATGTCTTCATAAGTAATGTTAGCCCATATTTGTTATGTCCTTAGAATTTTCAGCAATAGCTTAAGAAACCTGGAAACAATAACAGACAACAGCAACAACCTATATTAGACTCGATCTTTCAGTCACGACATATTATCACATATTTTTCTCTATAACTCCTATATCGCACAAGTGAAAGACTGCATTGTTTTCCCGAAAAGCAGCAACAGGGGAAGAGAGGGTGAATTAAGAGCACCTCAACCCATAGGAAAAGATTTGGAAATCCAAGCGATACCGACAACCATTCTATATGCTCTTACTTTGCCAAGTTGGTACCTAAACATCCTTATTTATGAAAAGACCAACATGTATGAGCTACTCCCTCCGGTTCACAATAAGTGACCAATTTGCTTTTGGCACGCTCATTAAGGAAATACTAAATTCTATAAAAAAAATCTAGTATGACTAAACTACCCGTAATTAAATATTTAATGTGAGGAGTAAGAAAACTTTTTAGGGATATGTACATAAGGGTAATTTTGTAAAAACAAATTGAATTGTGTCTTGATTATATAAATGTACACTTATTTGGACCTAAATAAAAAAGTATATTGGTCACTTATTTTGGACGGGATGGAGTATTAAATATAAAGCTTTAAAGTGGAAGTACGAAGACAAAGATACAACTTTAAAGTGAAAGTATGAAGAACCTAATACCAACTTAAATAAGCAATGTCAAAGTTTTTTTGTATCTAAAAGTTTCGCCTCTGTTGTTGAAAAACGGGACCCGTTGGGGAATCTATTCTAGACCCGCCTGCCGGCCATAAATCTTTGTGGATATTCTTGTGAGAATAAAAAGAACCATAACAATTGAGGTGAGATATCAGGCAAGAGAGAGCACCAACAATCACTTTCAAACTGAGATTAAGAAATGACAGAGTTCTCCTGTATCTAAATCTTATATGGAAGCAGAGAAATCATAGTACAGAGAGAGGAGAAATTTGACATGATATATCTACTCACACAATCACGTCGAAAAATTAATTCTTTCAAAACCCCTTCTTATGTACTTCCCATTTGAAACCCCTTATTATGTACTCCTCTATTCTTGAAAGGGTTTTTCTGAATTAGCCGGCCCACACTGCGGCTACTAATAATCTCTAAGACCTTACCACTATATAAGCTTAATATGAAATCTTAGTTCGATACAATAAAACATAAGTGGAGCTCTGCAATTCAATGTAGTCTTATCTTATTCCTAGGTTTGGTACTTCGGTTTATGGTGCATTTTGTGGGAAATTTCATCGAACAGGTAGTGTACGTTGTTCTTTTGTTCAGATTGATGAGCAGACTAATTCACTATCCTTACTTCATCTGAAACATCTTATTAACTTATAAGAAGTAGATGCAAATAACAAGATAACATATTTTGAGAGATAAGAATAAGTAACAGAATCAAAACCCAAAGGGTGGAAAAGGGGCAAATAGATTTTCAACCACACCTAGAAACTTCAGAAAGACGAAGAAAATTTAGCCACAAACTCCAAACCGTGGGAAGAAGTCCACCATTATTTCTAGCGAAGAGCAATTCATACCAGAGTAATCAAAACTGAAAGTCAGATCGACGAGCATCATACATATAGATCAAGAAAAATATATGTCCAAAATTTGAAAGAATAGCTAACCTGAAACTTTTTAAACCAAGCGGAGAAGAGCTCATAGAACTGGAAGATGAAGAGCGTATTGAAAAAAAGAAAAAGTGGAGAAGTCTATGCAAATACAATATGTTGTCTTTACGATTAAAAGCCACGTATTTCTTTTTTTTTAATTACGAAAAAGGGCAAATTTGGGCAATGAACTATTCGTTTTGGTACAATAATGACCTCCATCTACCTATTGGGCCAAATATGCCTTTCTATTAATGTTTTTGGCTCACAAATATTCTTTGAGTTAACGGAGGTACACGTGTCATTGTCCTGTTGGCCCATTCTAAATATTTCTTAATTAATTAAAAAGATCCATTATTCATATCCAAAATATAATTTTCTAAAGCAATTTTTCTAAAACTTTCTTTTTACTAAAAATTGAAGAAAAAAAAGGAATTTTTTTTTTCAGTTTTTACAAAAAAACAGATTTTTTTTGTAAAACAATATTTTTGTAAAAACAAAAATAAAATCTAAAAAGTAATTTTCTAAAGCAATATTTTTGTAAAAACTGGAAAAAAAAACTCAATGTTTTTTGCTAAAAACTGGAAAAAAAAATTCCAGTTTTTAGAAAAATATTTCTTTAAAAAACTGAAAAATAATTTCTAAAACAACGATTTTTGTATAATCTGGAAAAGAAAATGTAATTTATCAATTATTAAAGGTGGAGGAGCTAAATTATTTTTTATAATTGATAAATTACATTTTTATCAAAAACTAAATTATATTTTTTTTCCAGATTTTTCTAAACTGGAAAAAGAACTTGAAAAAAAAAAACTGGAAAAAAATGGGTCTTTTGTAAAAATTGGAAAAAACTAGAAAACAAAATCCCTTTTTTTTCTTCAGTTTTTAGTAAAAAAAAGTTTTAGAAAAATTGCTTTAGAAAATTATTTTTCTGGTATGAATAATGGGTCTTTTTAACTAATTAAGAAATATTTAGAATGGGCCAACAAGACGATGACACGTGTCCCTCCGTTAACTCAAATGGCATTTGTGAGCCGAAAACATTAACGGAAGGACATATTTGGCCTAATAGGTGGATGAAAGATATTATTGTACCAAAACGAATAGTTTAGGGATAAATCTGACCATTTTCCGTTTTTATTATAAAAAGACACGTATAAACTGATAAGCTAAGATAGATGACTGAAATGTCAAAACTGTCATCGGATTTAAATTGAATTCCAAGAAGCAGCCAGGTGGAAACCTGAGCTCTTCTAATATATAGTAAAGTAATATTTATACTAGAACTAGAACTAAAAACAGACTTCTAATACTCAGCATCTAGCTTGTTTATCTATTTCACAAATTTGGGATATCACTTAAATGTTTTCTTTCGTTTTACTTTTTGCATGGTTGTCATTTGAGACATGTAACCCTTTGTCAAGTTATATTCATACGAGGCCTGGCCTTTGTTTTTTGCATGATTGTTTTTACTTGAAACTAGGATTGTTCAAACCGAACCGAAAAATCAAACCAAACCGATTAAAAAATCCGACTAGGTTTGGTTTGACTTGGTTTGATATTGAGTAAAAAAAAACCCGAACCAAACCGACATATAAATATATAAATTTTATTTATATTTTTAAGACTTCGTAGTGATTTTTCTTTAGAAAATGTAGAAATATTTGGGATCCTCTCATGTATTAACCTTGAAAGTATAAATTAACGAAAATTACTGTTAGACGACTAAGAAAATAACTATCATGTGTTACTAAAATATTTCTCCCATTAGAATATTTTAATAGATCATATATTTGTCAATTTTTTCCATAGTTACTAAACATATATTCACTTATCAAAGCTTTATTATAATTTTAATAACGTAAGATTGAAATAATATTCATGTAACAAAAAAACCCGAAAACCCGAAAATCCGAAAACCCGAAAAAAACGACAAAACCGAACCAATCCAAACCAATATAATTGGTTTGGTTTGATTTTTATAAAAACCGAACCAACCCGGTCCATGTACACCCCTACTTGAAACTTTAGGCGCAGCAACTATTGCAGGCCGTAGGAAGCTAAGTACTGCTATTTATGTTGTGCATTATGTGTAAGGAACGGGAAAAGTAAACAAATGCCTGATAGATGCACTCGTAACTAAAACATATTCCACGTCATTTTCTGGCGCTGACAACTATAAACTCGTGTCCACCGACTCCCTCCTCCAGTTCAAAACCCTAAACCTTTCATTGAATACCAAAAAGAAATTCTCAACATAAATGTAAATAAAATTTCTACGTATTGAACCGATGACTTCTTACTCCAGCTCAGTTATGATGCCAGGATGTTTGAGGCAATTAAGATAGGAGAACCAAACCTCTATTGAGCTCCAATTGTTAACTATAAAGTTGACTGTTTGTTCCGGAGCACTTATCAATGATTTCAATTAGGAAATTTAACGGAGATGAAACATCTGGAGTCAGGTCAGAAGCATTAGACCGTAAAAGAGGCTTTATTATTACAAAACTGGAAGGACAACTTCTCACAAAAAACGAATCTGAGTTGTGCGTATAGTTTTAGATTCAGCAACAAAAAGATGTGAAACTCTGAAGATACAGTGGTATAAAACATTCCATCTTCACAAATCACTATCACTGAATCCCTGTTTGGGAGAATACGATAAGAATATACGAAAGAGAATACTTTACAGATCTCTTCCTCAACAGCTAACTACGACCTCAGAGCCCTTTTCATACTGCTATACCAAAAGATCCTGTGCTGTAAATTTACAATTCTATCCTACATAATCCAGCTGATCCAATAAAGAGTGTACAAAGTGCCAGTTAGTCAAAATTGGGTCCCTTTCGAAATACTTGTCAGGCTTCTTCTCCAGGTGGAAAACTCTTCTTCTCCATAGAATTCCCCAACAGAAAAAGAGAGAAAGAAAGGCTATGTACTAATCGTCATCATCTGCTAACAAGGCAAACGAGAACGGCTTGAACTTATAACCATCCCCATGATAAAACTTGTTCTGGAATTCCACCCAATGAAGACGCAATGCATGAAGGAATGCACTAAGAGTCTCCATCATAAGTAGTATAAAAGTTGTCGCAAAGGCAAAAACTGCCAGCCCCACTAGCCGAATGACGATGTTATCATACCTGAACTTAGAATGAATAAATTCAACACCGAGAATGCTAAGAGTAAGTTATGAACAAAATCAACTTTTACAACAAATCATATTTATTTATCTTTTTTGAAAAACCATAGCTACAAACTGGAGAAAGTTGAACAACCAGCGAGAAGAAAATGAAATAGCTACAGGTCACATGAAAACTTACCCCCAGGCAAGGAGGAGAACTTTCTCATAGAACACAGTAGATAATTCAGAGTGAGCCAAACTGCACCAACACCAACAATGTGTGTGTATATATGCATGTAGCAACTTATGAAGGAACATACATAAACCGAGCTGATAACAAAAAATAAGTAACTAATGGATGTACCTCAAAGCCCAAAGCCGCAGATACGATGCAGTGTTTGAAACAGCACCAAGTACAAATTCAATAGAGTGTATCATTTGGTGCACAAAAACCTCACTAAAGTTAAACTCCTCAGCATGCTGCCTGGCAGAGCCTGGTTCGTCGTCAATAACCATCTCGGAGGTTCCAAGTATCCCGTATGTACGACCTTGAAATCTCTGAGAATCATCAAAGGTGCAAGAGAAATCAAGCCTTCAAACTACTAAGTCAATTGATAGGCTGTACATGACATTGTCAGCTTTAAATACCAAGTAAATAAAGAGCGCTTTTGTCCATAAGGCTCGCTCCACCCACCCCCACCCACCCCAAAAAAAAGAAGATATAAAACCAAATTGCTAATTCAAGTAACATCAGTAGACACCGTAACAACTTCTATACAGGAATTTACCGTTTGGTGTAGAGAATGAACCTCTACTTTTCATTTTAGGTAGGATGTCGACTGAATAAAAACTTTGTCGAATTTTCGTGTTTGGAAAAAAACATGGGAGAAGATAAAAGCAAAAATGCAAAGTCTGATTGGAAGAAGATTCCTACACCGAGGAACAGGGAAGAGGGTCCTAAAAAGTACACTAGAAAAGGGTTTTCTGAATAACAAGCAATTAGGTAACCCAACTTTTCTCGCAATAACGAACAACTGAAGAAAATAAAACATTTGGAATAGGGATTACAATTCCAGGCAGTCACCTATAGGCACAAGCAGCTCAAATAGAGAAGTCATCCTACCTACACATAGCATATTCCACACTAAAAGTTTCCATAAGTAGTTTCATCTTCGGATACGAGAAGCTCAATGACAATCCTCTATTTATAGAAAGCCTAATATCTCTTCACATATTCCTTTGAAAGCAATAATACATCCACAAGTATATCAAACTTACAGTTTTGGTTATTCCTTTTTCACCACTATTGTTTTATGAAAAATATACCCTCGAAAATTGACTGGCTAACTAATTTAACCCTACAATAATGGAATGATAGATTTAGAAGTCCATTCTAGCAACATATCAAAAGTGAAGACATGCTTAAAGAGGAGATGTCAACGATATCTTCAATAAATCATATATTTGATTGGATCCCCCTTGGTTGTTACTAGCTTAAGACCCCTCCTCTTCCTCCCCAAAAAAAAAAAAGCAACCATAAAATTAAAAATTTAAAACGAAAAATGAATCTCCGTTCTATGTCATTAAAATGTCCCTTAAGAGAAAACAAAAGCTATTTCCAAAAAGGGTTCCACTACTTTCATCTTTTCTCTGAATCAGAAAAGTCAACATAGTATTCAATCAGAAAGATGAGAATGAAACAGGCATAATACCTCCATATGAAGTCTTTTCAAAATAAAAGGTTTTGGGAAGAGCATCCATGGAACAGCAACAAGTGCCAAAAGCAGCAATATTACCTGCAACAGTAATTGTTAACAGAGGTACCAGGAAGTAGATGTATTGTACTATTCTTACGGTTGTTTGGTATTGGATTATGTGTGGGACAAGGAGAAACACCCTTCATAATTTAGGTTTTTATTAAGTATGGAATTGGATAATGAAAGAGATTATAATCCCTTCATCATGGGATAAATATGGAATCGAGGGGGATTACCCCTTCACCTATTCCTCTCTACCCTCCCCATGCACATCGACCAACCTCTTTAATATTTTTGTTTTTCTTATTTCCTTATTTTGTTACCTGTTCTTTTTATTTGTTTTATATTTAGCCTTATATATATAGAGAGAGAGAGAGAGACTCACTCCCATGCCTGACTACAACTCTTGGTTAAAACATAAAAGTATCTCGAACTAACCATTGTAAGTTATTTAATAAAATTATGTCAAAGTCATTTATCAAAAGAATTTAGACCCCTTGCCTCCAAAAATACCAAATGTGGGATGCAGGTATTAGAAACCCATTTATAATTCATTTTTTACAATATTCTCAGTATAATTTAGCGGTAGTACAAACCTACCTTACCCCATTTAGGAACCAAACAAACTCTAAGAGCACATGTTGCAGAAAGAGAAGGGTACCTCATACCTGAAGCACACTCTGGCCCCAGAACAACCTATTTTCACCAAGAGCCTCAAAAGGACTTAAGAACATATAAATCATAACATGATATAGATCTGCTTGAGAACCAGTGCACCATTTGGCAAGAATGAGAAGAGAAAGGTATCCAAAGAGGCTGTTGAGAAAGATTATTTGTGGAATAAACTGATACCTGAAAAAAATCAATAACAGAATAAATAACTATTTACATGCAAACCATGAACAGGAGAGAAAAGGAAATGATTACACACTTAATATCAATTGAGCTGCTGAAGAAACGTGCATTGAAATAACTTAAAATAATTCCGAGGTTCATCTGGGCCACACCCAACAAAATAGACATCTTCATCTTAAGAGAATTCAAGAAAGGAAGCTCTGAACGGCTGCCTCTCCAGCTTGGGTCCACACCAAATGGATATGGATCATTGTATTTTACTAAACCAACTGTCCGTGCATCACTGTAAATGTACACGCAGTATGTCAAAATAGTTGTAAAAGATAACAAGAGGCTAAAATAGGTACCTAGAAAGTGTGCATTAGATGCTCATTCATGATCTACATGCACTCAGAGATAGGGAGGCAATAGCGGAAAAAATTAAGAGAAACCCAGACCACCACAAACATTATTTCGGCAGTATCTTAAATTGTTCAAGAAATAGAAAGAAGATAATGATTACCTATTAAGTAGTGTGGCTACACTACTAATGTTTGAGAGCGTAAGAATGGTTGCTATTTGGAAAAAAAAAAAAATCTAAGAGAAACTTGGCCAACTTCACCAGAAATTATACAATTATAAAAGCAATCTGACAAAGTCTATACCACAATGCCGACAATTGCAGCACCAGTACCTGATATCAAATCATTGTAAAACACACAAAAGTAGTCAAGTATTTTAAGATAACCTGTTACGTCGTATGATACTGCAACCTTAACAACCAAGTAAAACAGATACAATCTGTGCAGAAAAGGAAATAAACACCATTCCAACCCCAAATTTTCTAAGTAGATAATGAAGACACGTCAACTTCTCATCCTTGAGAAATAACAAGATTTAAAATGCAACAAAGCAGCCATATTTTCACTCTTATCATCAGCATTTCATTGTACTCCAAAACGAAGAAAAAAATAGTAGAAAGATTTTCTTTCGTCATATCAGAAATAGCAATTTATTTCTATTAAAGAATCGTAGCATGGTAAGCATTTTTACACCTGCATGTAGCATCTCGGCATTTGTATGCTGAGTCACCAAATATGTGAAAGGGAACTGAGAAGAATTCATTATATATCAAGCCACAGTAAATTGAGAATATTGACATCAACAGGAGTACATAGCGACCCCCAAAGAGCATCTCCATGAAGCTGCCTAGTTTCTGTCAGAAAAAAGATACTTGATTCACAAAAGAAACATATAAATTGTATAATTGTTTATAATTCACCCCCCAATGAAAAAGAAGCAGTTTAAATCAATAGGAGTACTAACCTGAGAGCTAAGTTTGCTTTCCCTTGCGATAAGAACTAATGCTCCCAACAGCAAGCAGATTCCATGACCCCAGTCCCCAAACATCACAGCAAAAAGGAAAGGAAATGTAACAATGGTATAAACAGCTGGATTTGCCTCCTGGTATTTAGCAACACTGCCAAGCGAAAACAACAGTATAAGTGCTTTCTGTTTGGCCCAGCATATGTGCACAGGACGAGGATATTCATTTTATGATATTATTTAGAGAAACAAATGAATTTGAAGTTTATCGGAAGAGATGAAGCATTACTAATTTACAACATCTTTAAGAAAGACCCAAATCATGGCATGCCTATGTTGAAAAGTAGACTCTCCTTTAATAAAGTTTCATTTTGCTTATAGAGGCTTCATGCATACAAAAACATCTTTTTTTTAAAAGTAAAGGTCTTACTGCAAAAATGGATGAACCCTTAAAATGAAAAAGCAAATGCAAATAAAGTTACTATACTATCTAAAAGGAACTTCAACAAATACCTATTTCTTATCAAGAAATTACCGGCATCTCCCCTTTACATCTTCATATGAGACCAACTTAAATTATGTTGAAGTAATTTCAAATGAAAGTTGCTGCTATCAATAGAATCAGAGAGAATGATGGAAAAGAATTAACGCGGCCAAACTAGATCAAGGGAAATAAATCATGTCTACAACATTTCTTCACATAACGAAATTCTACTGCGTGTTTAACTTACCCATATGCATCAACAATTTCTTGAAATGCATTTGTGAAACTGTTTGTCCTAAAGTATGTTGGAGGTGACTCCACAGCATCCATCACATGAAATATAATGCCCACTTGTGAACTGCTATCAAATGTTGCACGCTGCAAAGCCTCTTGTATCTAAAATTTTCACAAGTCAATACTTTGTAACAGTATCATAAAACAGTGCAAGTTGAAGTTCCATATCTTAAACAGCTTAAAAGAGAAGACAAAAAGAGAAATGTACCTTGGTCTTCGCAAATATTGGACACCAGCCTTCACCAACAAGGCACTTCTTTGTAACATCGAAATTTAGCATATTTAACGTGTCATACACTGCCTTTTGTGTTTTAACCTACAAAATAGAGTTGGAGCAATTAACTCATTTGTCAAGAATACCAGGTCCACTTGCTCGAATAAGACAATAACAATCTGCAGTATAAAGCAATGCTCCAACTATTCTGTTCACTCTTAGTCTCTTACCATGTTTATCCATTTTGTAAGGTGATACCCTATGGAGGTCAAAGCCTTATCTCTATGGTGCAGTCCAGCATCCAGGGTGGTCTCTAATTCAGATAGCCGAGACAAAACCTGCAATTAAGAAGTTTATCTCGATAATGTATGATCACAAAAGAATACTACATGTACATCATAATATGCCTAAATAGATTTGGTGTTAGCACTCATTGAAGCGGCAAATGTGGCACATTAGGCTAAGCTGATAGTGGAATAAATGTGAAGGCAGTCAGACATAGCACAAGTGCTATTAAGGGGAAAACAAAGCAGAACATTCTTTTTCCACGTATATTATGAGATTGAATGTCAATAAACACATAAAATATGGGCTACTAAAATTTAGGCCTCATTCGTTTTTTTAAGATTAAGACGTCCAATCTGAATACACGTCTAAATATCAAGATGTGTATTAAGATTAAGACATTTGAATTTGAATACACATATGAATGTTAAGATGTGTATTAAGAACTGAATATAAAATGATTTAGAATGTTTGGTTTTTTACATCTGAATGTATAAAATTTATGTTTATTTGAAAATTAATAAAAGTAAATTTTAAATAATATACTAATTAATCTAATATTCCATAAATAAAATATATATCTTTTTAAAATATGATAGTATCTGGTGCCCGGTGGTGATGGCTAACGGTAGTGCTTGTGAATACCGACTAAAAGCGATGGTTGGTAGTAGATTTGGTTGATGATGGTAGTTTAGGGTAGTAGCTAGTAGTGATTGGTAGTGGTAGCTATTATGATTGAGGATGATGGTGGTGGGTGATGATAGTTAATAATGGCAGGTGGTGGTGGTGGTAGTTGTGATTGAGGAAGATGATGGTGGGTGGTAGTAGTTTATAATGATGGATAACGTCAGCTATGGTTGTTGATGGTGATGGGGTAGTTCGTTGTAGTAGTTGAAGTGGATAGGTGTTGGTTGTCGTTGAGAATGATGGTAGTGGGAGCGGCGGGGATGGTGAGTGGTGGTAGTCGACAATGGTGGTGGCTATGATTGAGGATGATGGTGGTGGTGGTTGAGTATGGTGGTGGTGGGTGGCATGGTGGTGGTTGATAATGGTAGGCGGTGGCAGCACTTAATAATGAATATGGATGATAGCATCTTAATAAAATTAAGTTTCTGTTATAGATCAATATGATACAGACATATTCAGACCCATTAAGTCGTTGTGAAGTAAAAAAACGAACACACTTAACGATTAAAATCTGAATAATTAAAATTCAGACTTTAAAAACAAACGCACTTAATGTTTGAGATGTGAATGATTAGGATTCAGACCTCCATTAAGTGCAAACAAATGAGGCCTTAGCTAGCTTACTATGCAAGAACAACATAAAAATTATCCATTTCCGGCTCGCAATTTTTTCAACAAATTATGCGATGATAATTAATGCACGATAAAACTCAATCATAATGCCAATGAAGCTCGTTTCCATTAGAGACATACTTCTTGAGTTATCTGGCTTCTCTTTGTCGTGTCTTCAGGAACAGGATAGCAATTTGCACCAAATGCCTCACATATTTTCAGTATTTTTGTTCTCGCCTGCTCACCTGAAAAGAATACTACAAAGACTACTTTCTCAACCTGCAGGAGCAAAATCTATGTTAACCATAAGATGAACTTTATATTCAGGCGTTGCCTTACAGCAAGGAGCCAACTAAGAAATATAGCACATAGATCATTGAAGAAACCACATTGCATACACGGAGAAAATTAGAGCTTATTTCTTCATGAGTTAAGCTCTTCATGAGCATACACCCAGAAAATTAGAAAATGTTTTCTTAGTGAACTAGTTCCTTTTGTGTTGACCCACATTTAGAAGGATGGCAGCAGGAATGTCCAATCAAAACATCATTGTGTGAGTTCAATTACATGAGAAGTTCTAAAAGAAAGAAGCTGACCATTTCGTTTGAGGAAGGATCCAGTATTTCATCATCAGCAACTGCCTGATTGAAAAGCATATTACCCCTTGTAGCACGAAACAGCATTCTTTCAAATTGAACAACCTTGGACTTGCAGATAATGCCACTAATAAATCTAACTCCAGACTGATTTGACAGTTCTGAACGCATCTCCTGAAGATTGAAAATAACTTTGCTGAAAAATGTTAAAGAACTTGATCATATAATTAATGATATATAGCTACTCTGCAAGAGAATACTGCTATTTGCTCAGTTACCTGCTCAAGTAATGATGCTGTATCAGCATGGTTATCATTGGAGTACACATTTTCAACCAATTCTGTTTCTTGATCAGTGGTATGACTACTTGAAACAAGGAAGCCACTAGCCTGGAATTGTACCATGATATTACCAAAAAAAATGAGTATCTCTTACAGGAACAATTATATTTGAACCCAGAAAAAAAATTGGTCCTACAGGTAAAATTCTGCTAAAAAGATGATCTATGATGCTTCCTTGATTTCAGTTGAAAAGTTCAAATTTGGAAGAGAATGTGATACATGAGCACCCAGGTAAGCATGTCCAGGATAATAAGCCAAAGCAAGTACTCAGAAGTTCATTTCTTACCTGGAATGCCTGCAGATTAATAAAATGGCCAGAAATCAAGGTAGAAATGTACCTTTTGCAATACCATCTTAAACTCAAGCAGCTCATTATAAGATTGCCGCAATTTCTCACTATTAGCATTCATTTCAATCAACTCATGTTCATGCTCTGCCACTTGTATCTGAAACTCAGAAGAACCACATTGTCCATATGAGCTTTTCTTTAAGTGGAAAAGCTTTTGAATAAATGCAATTGAATAACAAAACAGAGGAGAGTTCATTTATCAGCAAGTAAAGCAAATCAACTAGAAAGAGACCTCCAATTCTTCTAATTCAATATCGGGTTGGGAAGCCGGAAGAGGAGGAGGCAATAGACCGGCTTTGTGTATCTGATCTTTGAAATATCGTAGCTTTCTTGACATCTCGGCGCATCTTTTAACCTACAAAATGATCATCCAAAAAACAAGATTAAAAGCCAAAAAAAGAGCCTTAAAATAGAAGAGAAAGTTGGAGTATATCTAAGAGATCAAGAGAGTTCACCGATATCATCTTATATTGCAAGTTTCAATTTTAGCCATCGGATATTGAAATTAGCAGCAGGAACATGGCGAATATGTTTTAAGACCTTAAGGACAAGTTAGTGTGTGAGAATTTTACTTTGTACTCCGTAGAGATACTAGTCCAACTTAATAGATAAGAAACACATAGAAAGTCTTGTGCTCTTCTCCATTTCACAGAAGTTTCAGCAGATCAGAAATTTAACACATTTAATATTTACTTCAGAGTATGATTGAAAATATTACTAAATGTGCACGTCTATTTATGAAAAAATGGGGCATTTATTAAGAGATCGAGACTAATCTAATCGTGAAAGCACCGCAAGAACTCGTTAGTAACTATTTAGTCCTAAGAAGTCCAACAACAATCCTATACATAAGCTTAAATTCTAACTGATAACAAACTTGGATAATATCTTGTGTACTCGCTCCATTCTCTTAATAGAGGATTTCCATCAATAAAATACCTTACTTTACCTGTCAAAAAAAGTACCTATCTTGAATATAGCAACTAGCTTTAGTTTTTTTCATTCTTCTTTTTTATATGGTAAACCACCGCCCACACTTAGGAGTCAACAATAGTGGTTTTCCCAATTAACGCCCTTGCTGAATTAAATTCCAAGCTCTTGGTTGGAAGTGGAATGCTATTGCACCAGAGCAACCTTCACTTATCTAGAGCAACTAGCTTTCATTTACTATCAGAGGGCACATTTCCAGCAAAAGTTAGCAATAATAGTGGTTTGTCAATAACACAAGCACATTATCAAAACTTGGCAACAATATAAGCTAAAGTGATAATTCCAATGAAGTAACAACATTTTTTTACCAAAGTAACAATATAAGAATTTTGAAGATGGATTTTCTTTATTCACAAATATTCACAGATACCTGGTTTACAAATGTTCTCTGGAAAGGGCTCTTTTCGGCATTTAGCTGCACAAAATAAGTTAGTCAGTACATTTGCTTGTTAATGAAAAATAAAGCAGGTTAAGTGTAGATAAAGTCAGGATAGCGATATCATGAAAGATAATAATACTAAAATATTTTTCCATAAAAGGATGTTAATACTTAAAGTTAGACACATCACATTCAAGATGGCAAAATAGTTACAAGTATAATTCAAAATCATGAAAGAGACAACGATATTAAAATCATGAAAAAATTGATTGCATCTCATCTTCAAGAACGGGGCAAGATTTGCCCACCCTTAAGGCCTCAGCCCGAACCAAAAAGAAAGAACCAGCACAGGTAATTTGATGTATTTGAAACCTCACCTCAAGTTGCATAAATACTACATTGAATTAAAACAACAATTTTTATGACGGTGGTGTCCAAGTCAGCTTGCACAAGGTCTATCGGAAACAACCTCTCTAACTCCACAAAGTAAGAGTAAGGTCTGCGTGACCTCCCCAAACCCCACCTGTGGTTGTGGGATTACACTGGGTTTGTTGTTGGTGGTGGTATCCAAGCCAGCTTGCACGTACCGCACCATTCCACAGGGTACTTGCTACCTCCCAAGTCCCACCAGTACAAGTATCGGTTAACTCAACCTACTAAGACTTAGGCATATATATGTGAAGAATCACCTAGTGTCTTTTTGCCTCTAGTGGAATTTGACGCCGAAACCTCATGGTTCTCCTCCACTTAATTGACCACTAGGCCACAACCTTTGGTTCATTATTGGAACATCAATAATCGGAGAATGGAATTAAGGTCCGCTCAATTTAGATACTCTTTGGCACTTCAAGAAAGCTCTTATTATGCCCTTCCTTGAAAAGGGATTTCTCAACAATAAACCAACTAGATCAAGGAACGGATTCTGACTCGATTTGATTTTTACTAGAATCATCATTCATCAACTAAAATCAAACTTCGAAGTCCTTCAAATATAGACTAGTAAACTAGAGAATCGTAACTTACTTTAAAAAGGACAATTTCCTGTTACATTGAATCTACCATAACCAAAATCACTCTCGAAGCATAAGTATTCGAGTCAAAATCATGCCAATAAATCACATACATATGTAACATGTAAAAATCAATCAATTTCAATAATCAAACAGCGAAAAAAAATCGTATTCACAAAGAGAGAGAAACAGAAAGAGAGAGAGAAGAGTACATCACGGAATTGGAGAAGTCCGAGTTGGCCAAGGTAAGTGACAGCACGATGAGCGGACTCAAAAGGAATAATAAGCTGAACGAAAGTCATCTTCTCCGAGCGCATCAGATCCATTGGCGGCATGTTGTCTATGTACTCCATTGTAGACAGAGAGAGATCTATATTCAGATCTGCTCTCTGAGAAAAGGAACACACACGCTCTCGGCGCTCTCACACTTCTCGCGCCTCGCACTGCTGTATTTACTTCATTTCCAATTTCGTTAACAGTCGGCAAAGGTAACTGCCACGGGAATGAATTCGGTCGGTATCTCGCATGTTTCGCAGTTTTTTTCTTTTACTTTACTTTTCATGGGGTTGAAGATAAAAGGTAGATATAATAATAATATAATATAATTCTAATACACGCTGACTTATGAACCTGGGTCTATGGTTAAGGTAACGGAAAAAGGAAAAAAGAGAAAGTCTCTGGCTAAGGTATGATCTAAGTAATTTTGAAAAGGAAACAAGGTGGGGGGGTGTGTGTGGGTTGGGG
>MU753951.1:146545-188726 GCA_026770625.1 Nicotiana glauca
CATCTCATATTATTGTATTATTTTCTTCAAAAATACATTATATAGTTGTATCCTTGTAGGATTAGAGAAGTATGTGGAGCACAAGTTATATATTTGTGCTATGAAGACTTATCGGAAAAAAAAATCCGAAAACCCGAAAAAACCCGAAAAACCCGAGATTGAAAAACCCGATTTCGTTAGTTTGGTTTGGTTTATAGATTAAAAATCCGACACTATTGGTTTGGTTTGGTAATTGAAAAATTCGAATCAACCCGGCCTATGTACACCCCTAACGCTAGGTAGGTGGTGAAAAAAAAAAGATGACGTTGTTATAGTTAGAGGGAATGGTAAAAGAAAATATCTTATTGATATTTGGCTACACACTTGCAAACTTATAACTGGGCTAAAATAGTGCAAGGTCTACTTATGAAATGTATTATTGTGTAATTTTATCTTTTGTATAATCTAGTAACTTATTTTGGTATGATTTAGTGACTTATGTTATATTTTAATTAAAAGGTATATTTGTTATGAATTTTCCTCTAAAATGAGATGTTTGGTTACTGTGAATTGTCAAAACTATTTTTTCGGGATTCTGATATATGAAAATTTTAATTTTTTTGCACTACATCGTTATATTTGGTCCTATCTATTAAACCTTATATTCAGTCTATTGGTAAGGTAAATCAGTCCATTAGTAAATTAAGGGTTAAAATGCCCCTTGTTATGAAACAATAAAACAAGAAAAATAATATTACAGAGAAAAGTAGGGAGAGAGAATTTTTATTGAACTTTGGGATGAATTACAATGGAATAGAACCTTCTATTTATAGGGAGAGAGTGACTTAGCCACCAAGTAATAAACCCTAAAATCTCTGTAAATATAGACATTTACCATAAATAAAATTCTATTTATAACACTCCCCCTTGAATGTCTATTCAACAGATAATGTGCCTCGTTAAAACTTTAACTAAAATAAAATCCAATAGGAAAAAAATCTAAAAAAGGAAAAAAGAGTACACATGTTTAATAATACGCCTTTTGGTTGCCTCGTTAAAAACCTTGCAAGGAAAACCCAGTGGGACATAACCTTGCAAGGGAAAAAGAGTGCAACACGTATTAACTCCCCCTAATAAGAGCATCAATTCACATTCTTGAGCCTTCGCATCCCGATCTAGTACACTAGCTTCTTGAAGGTTGACATCGGTAGAGATTTGGTGAATAAGTCACCCATATTAACTCCGATGAATATGATGCACCTTGAAAATTCTCGCTATCACATTATCATGCTTATAGTTATAGCAAGATATATATGTGCACAAATTACACTTAGAAAGTGGTACTTCAAGATCAAGAATTGTATATACTTCAAGCAATTTAAATTATTTTGGGATTGTAATATAAGTATAGTCAAATAAGTCATATAATAGATTTTAGATGTATATCAACTTTTCATGTCATGCTAGACATATAAGATAAATAAAAGTGATTGCACACACCATTGACTTTATTCTTTCAAGTGTTTGAACTGCAGGTCCAAAACAACATGTCTTTCATAAGAAACCAATTCTACTTGAATTGTGGTTCTTTCATTTGGCCAATATTTTTGTATCTATATTCGATAGACTTAAGATCCCCATCTATCTTAGCGCTATGATAGATGTCGTCGACAAAAATTTTATATCGGTTCCAATATTTTTTCATAACGATATAACATAGAGATCTTTTCATTCATATATTCGGGTACTTGAATCTCTCATGAGATTTTATGAAGCGTTAAGTCATGTGATCTTCTAGATCACTTGCCTCCTTTATTAGGAACATTTTTCATCTTCTTTATCAAGAATTTTATTTGAAATCGCTTTGTCTATACGCTTTAACCGTACCATAGACTTTGTCCTTGTAGGACTTAATATGAGCATTTGCAATGAGAATTTAGTTACTTTCTTTGGATCAACAAATGCATCCGGCATGCTTTGCAATAAATTGCATATGAATTATCTTTTTATGAACTTCAAATTCATATTATTTTATTCGAGGATCTAGATGTATAAATGATAATTCATTCCATGTAACTTTTTCTTAACTGTTGTATCTTGTCTCCCCCTCGTGTTAGAAAAACTATCTTGTTTCCTCAACTTTGAGAACCCATCTTTGTACATTATGTTGTTAATCAAAATATACATCGCACATCAATAATAATAAGATGGAATTATTTGGTTCCTGACCATGAACCACTTGTGAGGGGAGAAAATAATATACTTTCGCATATAACGTATATCAAACTGATATACAATACTTAATTCTCATAAACAATTGTTTTAGCTATTAAGTGAAGGCACTCAATAAATTATTTTTCTAAACTAATTATGATGTAAACCAACTTATCAAGATGAACTATCTTGAATAAAAAATCTGGAAATTATGCTCTAAATTAAATTATCGAGCAAGTTACCTCGCAAACACCATATTGCGGATTAATAATAATTGTACATGTAACCATCTTATAGATGCATCTTATGTGGTATACATGGCAGGCGAATAAGCTCATATTCACTTTTGATATTTCCAGCATTAATGGGATTCAATCCCAATTTTAGTTGATTTATTAATTAATGAGAACAAGTAATATAAGAGAATTCGTAAAGAGCTTTCTAGTTCTTTTAATATTTACCCATGTGAATTCTCTATTACTTTTGCACATCATACTTAAATTGATATGGCTAAACCAATTATGCCAACTAAATAAATTATCAATATTGATTAACTTCAGATTTATACCATGACGTGTGCAATTATCAATAAACTCCAAGTTTATTATGATATGAGTTTTTATATTAATAAACATCTACTTTAGTATGATATTCTTTTATTTGTGTAGTACAAACTGGAGAATAAAGCGGGCAGCTTTTCACATACATATTATCCCGCTACAAGTTGTAGTAATAGAAGATATTAAATCTTTTCTTTATTTATAGTCTCAATATCAACCGCTTTTGCATATACTTTGGAAACTGAATAAGTTTCTTTGAGACTTACTACAACACAATACCTTATTGGTAATCAATTGCATTTCTCCAAATAGTATAATTGGCTCTTGCAGAGTTCTCAATTAATTTTGTAGTACCAAATATTCATCAACAACCATATAATGAATATCTCTTTTAAGAAGAAAGTTATATCATTATGGTCATGGTCAAAATTATACACAAGATATGTTTCTTGCATTATTGTTGTCCTTTAATCATCACATTGTCAAACTATTTTGGCATACAATAGGTACATGACCAATGACCATTCATGTCATAATTATGATATTATTTTCTTATATCATCTCAAACCTCCTTCTAGAGGTGCGTGTGGTATATTTACTACCACTAGCACGTTCATATCCTTCCAAGAATGAATATATATTCATAAATTAGATGTTGTAACATTCACATCATGAATGAACCAAATCATCTATATGTGCTTTATAAATCTCATGTCAAATAGATGACAAATATTACTTTCACATAGTGAATGATTATTTTGAGAATCCTTATTATTCTCGTTATCACAATGATGATGATTATAATTTCGTCTATTTCTACGTTCACATCCATTGATACCTTCGTGGTAATAATTTTGTCTTCTTTCAGACTTATCACATATTGCTATAATATTCTCTTAAGGGAATGAGAATGGAGCAAATTTAATGGGATGAGTTTTCACTTCTTATGCTCACGATCATCATGACTTTGATCATGTCAAGAAATAAAAATTTTACCACTTCGAGTGGTTATAATTTCTTACTAACTCCATTAAAGTTATAATCAAAATTTATTTTCTTTGCTTGTATTTAAAATCAAAGTATAGGATAGAAGAGAAAAATATAGTAAAATACTTACCTTAAATCCAGAATTTAATCATGAAGGAAGTTCATGGAACAATTGACAATGATTATGCTCAATCCCAAAGCTTCTACTCAATTGGTTAGAGTCTCGTGCTGATAACGTGTTATGAAACAATAAAAGAAGAAGAACAATATTGCAGAGAAAAGTAGGGAGAGAGAATTCTTATTGAATTTTGTGATGAATTATAATGGAATAGAATATTCTATTTATAGGGAGATGGTGACATAGCCACCAAGTAATAAATCCTAGAATCTCTCTAAATATAGATATTCACCATAAATAAAATTCTATTTATAACACCCATAAACTATTTGAAATATTTAAAAATATCCTTTATCCGTTTATTGGGCTAAAAATATCTCTCCATACACCTTTTTGGTTCACTTATGCCCTTTGACCATTAGGTCAATGCTGAATTAAAAATAATAATAATTTAAATTTCACGTAACAACTTCTTATTGGTCAAAATTAAAGCATCTAACTATCAGAAAGATCCACCCATATCTACCCGTTTTTCGGACTAACCCGCCTCAAACACTAACTTGAACCGAATAAAAATTTTAACTAAAAAAGACGCTCCATTTCCATCTACTCCGGGTTAAAAGCACATTAGGAAATCAGGAGATCAAAATTGTGCTTCACTAGTGAACTTTTTTGACCGATCTGGTAAACTACAAGAAGCAGAGGAAGTCGTTGAATAAATTCCAATGCAACAAACAAAATTAGCACTAAATTGGAGAAAATAAATTTTCAGCTTATGTGGGTAATAGGGCTTATTAGTTAGGATATGTTAGCCCTGATGTAATGCGACTACTAATAAATATCAAGAAGCTACCAAATCTTGATAGGCACTTGATAGGAAGTTATGGAAGTCGCGTATTTCGGTTGTAGGCTAGAAGGTAATGGACTAGTTCGGTGGGTTTTTATCTAAGATAGCTAGGGGCAATGTCGAGTTTTACTATTTTCTATTTTCGATGTAGGATCGATTTTCAAACCATCGTTTTTGCTTTGAATTATTATTATTATTATTTTTCATTTCCTGCTTTCTATGTTCCTTTTACCGTACGATTTTCGCGGTGAATCTAATACTCTCTTCTTTTTGTCTTTTTTGTCTTTTTTATTATATTGAGCCGAGAGTCTTTCGGAAACAGCCTCTCTGCCCCCTTGGGGTAGGAGTAAGGTCTGCGTACACACTACCCTCCCCAGACCCCACTTGTGGGATTTTACTGGGTTGTTGTTGTTGTTGTTGTAAGCTACCAAATCTAGGAAAATACTTACTCACCAACATGTTGAGGTAAAGATATTTCACAAAGATGTAATGCTACTGCTTATAGTTATTGGAAGTTCGCACTTGCATAACTGATGGAAATTGTCACTTCTATTATGTCAGTTCTTTCAAGTCTTCGTGGCATAAAGGTGGACAAATCTAAGATAAGCATGGTAAAAATAGTAAGGGTTATTGTTGTCATCCTTCCATCTAACTCCGAATTAGATGGAAGTGGGCGTCTTTTTTTAGTTGAACTTTTTATTCGGGTTAATGTTTGAGACGAGTTAGTCCGAAAAATTAGTAGATATGAATGGGTCTTTATAGTAGGTTAGATATTTTAATTTTGACTAATAAGAAATTGCCACGTAAAATTTAAATAATTATTATGACCTAATGGTTAAAAGGCATAAGTGAACCAAAAAGGTGGATGAAGAAGTATTTTTAGCCCAATAAATAAATAAAGAATATTTTAAAACCTTTTTCAATAATTTAGGGGCTTTTTTTACCCTTCTCCGAATTAGTTAAAATACACTTTCAAGTACCAATTCACAAGTAAGAAAAACTTTTTTGTGATCAACGACTAACATTTAACACCCTTCTAACGCAAATAAAACCTGGGGTTGAATAATTTTAATTTGCATTTTTCTCAATTGTGCAAAGAGAGTTATTGCACAATTTTAATATGAATGCCTTTTTGAATGATTGTGGGAGGAATAAGTAATTATTAAGCCAATTTAGTATGAATATTTTATTTAAATGTTCTTTCTTGTAAGAAAAGCTTGTTTAATTTTTAATCTAAAAATATCCAAATTAATTAATACAAAATTAGACTAAAATAAATAAATAAATTCTAGATTATTCGATTTGAATTCGGATTGTAATTTCTTAAATCGGCAAATCTAAATCGACTATATCCAAGAATTGTCTGAATGCTCATCCTAATTACTCCTACTATAACCCTTCTTGACGTGATTCGAAAGGAAAAAAAAGAATTTTTACACAATATAACTGCAAATAACCAAGGCCGACGGCTAAATATGTCTGAAGGATTTAACAAGGAACATGCAGAAATTTTCTCTATGTTGTATTCAATGTCAAAACATGTATATATGCAAGTATAGGTGCTAAAAGAAAATAATAAAAAATATAAAAGTACAGAATATTCTCTATACACTTGCCATGTTTTTATTCCCTACTTCTATAACTGCATAACTAATTTTATTCCTTTACTATGTATTCACATGTGTGGGCACGTGGGAAAAGCTTCCAAGCGTCTTATCTTTTTAGACTTTGTGTGCCATATCGACGGCTGAGATTAAGAGCGGCTGAGGGCCAAGATGCTTCCACGTGTCAACTATCTCTGATCAAATTAAAAGACCAAACTATACACTTCATAGACAAATCCGAAATCCCTAATGTTCTTGTCTGAAAACCTTCTCTTTCCCTTTTTTTTCATCGATGAAATTCTCGATGCTTTCTTTCTTCTCTACATCCCCCCTCAAGTTAGAGTGGATATAATGGACCCCCAACTTGTATAAGATAAGGTTATGCGAAGTCCCCGATAATGGTTTAGTAAAGAGGTCGGTGAGCTGCTACTTCGGTGGTACAAAAGAGAGGGTTATCAACCCGGAGAGGTACTGTTGGCGGACGAAATGACAATCGAGTTCAACGCGTTTCATCCGTTCATGGGAGATAGGATTGCAAGCGATATGTATCGCTGCTTGGGTATCAGAGTGAATCGGAAGGGGAAGAGAAGGTTGAGATGATAGATCTGCAAGGAGGCGGAACAACCAGGTAATCTCTGTGGTAACTCGTCTCATAGACCTATATTCTGCCTCTGCAGATGAAAGTGAAATTGATACCTGCTTCTTTAATTTCCAGGATATCGGAGCACCACCAAGCATAATGAAGAACCCGCTGACTGAGCTTCTGGAGTCTTTGCAAGCCGCCCAAGCCACGCAGTTAGCATCACAAAATGCAATTAAATCAAACGAGAGATATGAAGATCCCTTGTGAAAGATCTGCAGATAAGTAGCGTAAGACACGCAAACCAACTTTGAAATGAAAAAGGCATGGCCTTTGCATGAATTGATTGAGGCAGAGCACTACGAAGGACAAATCTGGGTGAGTGTTGGTGAGATAATTAAGCTTGCCCATCAAATTTCTATACACATTGGGATCTAGAAAAAGAGGTCCATTATCAGCGCAGAGCTTGGAATAAGGATTAAAAGATGAAGACACAACTGAACCAGAGTAACTAAATTCTTTCAAGAGGTCCAGGGTATATTGCCTTTGACTAATAATAAACCCCCTATTTTTCTCGAGAATTTCCATGCGTAGGAAATAATGAATGTCTTTAAATGTTTGACCTTGAGTTATGTGTTGAGAAAATCTGTAATGTGATTGTTGCCTTCAACATCATTTCCTGTAAGCAAAATATCATCAACTGCTATGATAGAAATTAAAGTTCCAGATTATTTGTAGAATAGAGAATAGTCATGGAGGGTACTAGAATAACCTTTGTAGTTGAGTACCCCAGCATGCCTCGCATACTTCCAGATTATTTGTAGAATAGAGAATAGTCATGGAGGGTACTAGAATAACCTTTGTAGTTGAGTACCCCAGCATGCCTCGCATACCATTGCCTAGAGGCTTGCTTTAAATCATATAATGATTTTCTCAATAAACACACTTTAGTAGGATGAGGAGGAGATAGGGTAACAGGATATCTAATGTCGACTTCTTCTTGCAAGTCTCCATGTAAAAGGCACTGTTCACATCAAGTTGTGAAACAACCCAACCTTTCTTGACTGCTACTATAATAAGACACCTAATTGTGGTTATTTTAACCACAGGGGAGAAGGTCTCTCACTAGTCAACTCCTTCTCTCTGTCCCCTCCCCTCTCCCGACCACTAATATGGACTTCATCCTTTTTATAGTACCATCTGACTTATAATTTACTTTATAAACCCACTTGTAAGGTAGAACCTTCTTCCCTGGTGGCAATACCACCATACCCTAAGTAGGATTCAGCTCTAAAGCTGCAACTGTTGCCTCAATTGCTCTCCTCCAACATACTTCTTTACAAGCTTCATGATAACTTGTTGGTTTTGAAATATTAGATACACTCTTTAGAACATTTTGATTATTCAATGTTAGTGCTTTAAAAGAAAAAAAGTAGGTTTAAATGATTACGTGAAACAAGAGGAGTTGAGATTAGTGAAAAATATATTGTTTCACATATAGTCATTTTAGTATGTCGGCTTTTGACTAATCCTTTTAAATTTTTTGATTGGAGATGGTGGAATGGGAAAACATGAAAGTGGAGATAAAATAAGTGAATTGGGTGTGCTAGAGTCACAGGTTGAGGATGAACTTGGTGAGAAATATGATGAGTTATTAAGGCTAAAACTTGGCAAAGGGGAAGAGACAACAGGATGGTTGGTGGTCTGATCTACTGTCCTAGATGTCCTGCTAGGTGTAGAAAAAGAAAGAAAGCCACTTGAATCTGCTCCAGGTGTAGAGATAGTGTTGATGGGTGGTTAAACAGATGTTGGACTATCAGAGGTTGTGGTAAAAGGAAAGAACAACGCTTGAGGTGTTGTGGTTGTCAAAGTGAAAGTAAAATGATCCTCATGGAACCTTACGTTCCTGGAAATAAACACATTTCTTGTCTCAATTTCCAGAACTTTATAACCCTTTTGACCTTGTGCATAACCCAAGAATACGCAACTCTTTGCTCTTGGCTCAAACTTACCCCTCGTATGAGCCAAAGTAGATTCATAATATAGACACCCAAAAGACCTAAGAGATTTATAGCTAGGTGGTCATCCAAATAAACCTCATAAGGTTTTTTTCCTTTCAAAACTCTAGAAGGTATTCTGTTGATGAGTTGAGCAGCTGTCAACACACATTCTCCCCAGTTGGATAGGGATTTTAGATTGAAAAATAGAGCTCTTGCAACCTCTAAAAGATGTTTATGCTTTCTCTCAACCACCTCATTCTGCTGGAGTGTTGCTACACAAGATGTTTCATGCAATATTCTTTGTGATTCAAAGAAATCAGCTTCATGTGAACCTTTTCCTAATTCCTCATGCATTATTAGACCTTATCCTCTCCACATTCATGTCAAGTTGTCTTTCTACCATGCTCAAAAAATATTTTAAAACTGTAAAGGCATTACTTTTACAACTTAACAAAAAGGTCCAAGCAGCTCTACTATAATCATCTACAATAATTAGGAAGTACTTATAACCATTATATGTTAGAGTCTTGAATAGTTCTCAAGTATTACTATGAGTTAAATAGAAAATTCCCTTTGTTTTAATTTGACTTTAAGGAAAAAAGAGTTGAGTTTGTTTGGATTGAGGACAAATGTTACACACATTATCAAAATTTGAAGGGAAATTAATGAAACTAAGATTCTTCATTATTCAAAAGGCCAAAAGACCCAATGACATGCCATTGGATTATATTAGAAATATCATTAGCCACTAATGGTGTTTGAAAGGAAACAAAACTAGAACAATAGTTGGAATTTCTTCCTTTAGGAATTGAAACTACATGTTGACGGGGCAGAATGCCAGAAACTATATTACCGGGCTTAAATAGATATAATCCATCTCTTTCTTCACCAAAAACTCGTCCCCTCCTCATTAAAGGGACATGTATTAGACAACCATCCGAATTTATATTTAGAGAACATTTGAATTGAATCCATAACTTATGAACAAATAATAAGTTATATATCAAAAAAGATACATCAAGAACTCTCTTAAGGATTATATCTGGTTGAATGGAAATATTACATATGTGTGTAACATACAACTGGAAAGAGTTGGGTAGACTAATATGTAAAGGGATAGGTAGAGGATTCAAATTTATAAAAGAACTTGAATTAAAGCACATATGTCCAGAGGCCCCTGAGTTAATGATCCAATTTCTAGTATTAAAAGCTGAAAGACAAGTTCAAGTATACTTAAGAATTGTACCAGCCACAACATTAGCATTGATTTCTGAACTTTCATATACCGTGTTCCCAATCTGAACCTGTTTGATCAAGTTAACTAGCTTAGAGACTTGCTCTTTGCTGAATATTTATGGCTGATTATTCATGTTTCCCTCATTGTTAACAGCTGTTGCAACCCCTCCCTCATGTCCTCTAATCAATGTATTTCCTTTCGTTGTTGCCTGGTAATTATTTGGTTGTTTGGTGAACTGGAGATCTTTTGGAAAGCCTATGAGTCTGTAGCAGTCTACTCTCACATGTTCTATCCTCATGCAATGAGAGCAGGTCATATTAGGGTTGTACTTAGACTTCTTTCCTTTGAATTTTTGTGGACTATTTCCAAACTATTGAGGATCAATATAGGGTTTCATAGTCTGATTATCGTTCCTTTGTTGGAACTTTCTCTGAGCTCCTACCATAAAGGATGCTCCATTAGAAGGATATTAAGGACTCATGTATATTTCTCTTTTACTCTTATCATGTAGTAACAAAGAACATGCATGATGTAGGCTAGGAAGAGGGTTTATCATGAGGATATTTCTTCTTGCTTGCCTATATACACAATTAAGTCCCATAAGAAATTGGATAACACTCTCATCTACCAAAAACTTAGATACTTTCTTCTTTCCATCACACACACAGTCATAGATGCATCCCAAATATTTGCTTAGAGAATCCAACCCATCTCACAGTGTCTTTAGAGTTGTGAAGTAACCTGTGATGTGCTTAAGGTCTTTTAATCTATGTTTTGATGATCTAACAAACTTTTTGTATAGAACCAGATAAAGGACCTGAAGCATGCCTGGTACAATCATTCAAGTTAATCAACTCAAGATAATCTAGGCAGTGTGCCTTTAGATTCACAAGAACCATATTAGGGACCTAATCCCTTGGTGTTCCCCTGACAGAAGTATAAGTCAACTATACAGTTGGAAAGCAACTGCCTACAACTGTACACGCGACAGTGCATTAGATAATGCAACAGTCACTTCCCATTGGGAAGAGGCATGTACTAACCAAGAATTGACATCACCATTGTGAATTGACATCACCATGGTGATGTCTTTTGTGGTATAACAACCTAGTGCAAGGCACAAGACAATGACTTGAGCATTTTTAGTGATATTCTTTCAAGTGCTAGAAACACCTTTCTCAAGAACAAAGTTGCTGCAATCTCAAGGATCAGATCCAAAGATTGAAGATATCTTAAGTCCTTAGGTTTGTTGAGTCTTTTTTATTTGTTCTTCATTTGTAACTCTTACTTAGCTTAGTTAGAAGCATTGTGTAGGAAACCCTTTGTAAATCATAAACCCTTGTATTTGTGTCTTGGCTTGAGTTAGTCGAGTTGTGAAGTCTTTGTAATAGAGCTATTACAAAGTGTCTTGTAATAGTGTTATTACAAGTTAATGAGTGATTGAAGTCTTTGTAACTAGTGAGTGACAAAGTGGCTTGTGATAAGTGTTGATGCCCCTTTTTTCTCGCAAAATCGGGTTTACGATATTTGGGCAGACAACTCTTTTCCTTTTGGGAATTGGGTTTGAATTGGAGAGTCGCCACCTAATGATTAGGTGCATTAGGACACTAAGAAGAATTTTGATTTAGAAAATCAGAGAATGCATGGGTAAGGGCTTGAAATTATCTCGAGGGGAAGGTGTTAGGCAACCCCCAAGATCCCCTGGTGTGGTTCCTAGCCATGCTATAATTGTGACTTTAAGTGCAAATGACAAGTAAACAAGCAAGAATTACAAATACAGGGTAGTTTTCACATAATGGTTGCAAGCAATTAAAATAAAAGAAGTTAAAGAAGTTGAAGTTTGGGAAGAAAGTAGTTTTGAAGTTCTGAAAATAAACAAGTAAAGGGAAGGGGTTTTCACATAATTGTTGCAAGCAATTAAATTAGAAGAAGTTAAAGAAGCTGAAAGTTGAGCAGTTTTTAAAATTTTAAAAATAAACAAGTAAGGGGAAGGAGGTCCTAGGTTTATAAATAATATGGATCACCCCACACAACACCCAGTAACCGTTTATACACGTGGTGTTATCGCGTGGTCATCATATCCTTATCTACCCTTTCCCACCCTGTTAAGGTATTAAACGCGAAATGGTCTCGTTTTCCTATTGCATGCTACTACCCGTCCCAAATTCTATCAGCCCCGGAGGCATTTGGGACTAGTCCTAAAGGGAAGAGAGATTTGGCTTTCGTGATTTAAAAGGATAAAATTCTAAGGCGACAATCAAAACATGTAGAGAAGATAAGGGGAAACATATAACAATTAAAGGCTCAAAGAGGCCTCCTCAACTTAAAGATAGATCGTTCAACATGTCTTACACATACTAGTTATGGTGTTAATTAAACTTAAAGGAAACGAGAGGCAGACTGATTTATTACATATTTTAGATAAGAAACCCGAATCAGACCTGCCTGCTGGTTGGAATTTTAACGAAGTCTGATTCCATTAACTAATTCACCCTATGGCTTGCCTACGCGAAACCTATAGGCATGATATCTAACAATGCATGAGCATACTAGTTTTTAAAGAAGAAGACTTGTTGGTTACACAAAGGCATAAGCTCTGTAGATATTAAGCAATGCTATTTACTGATTTTAGACTTAGACAAAATAGACGATTTGGATTTAGTTGATAGCTCCTATAGGCATGCTTTCTAGGTGCTAAATGATTTAAAACATTTGCAGTCGAAATAAAAGTACAGAAATCCTATAGGCATTGTGTCTAGAATGTTGTTTGTTATTCAAACCTATAAATACGTTTGCCTAGTGATAGATGCATATGCAGAATTCAGGAAGTCCTATATCCATGTTACCTATGTGGTATGCAGAAATATGGAAAATTTATAAACATGGTTTCTATATGTAATGTAGGTAGCTATAGACATGGTTTTATAAATGCAGAAGTGTAGAAACTTATAGACATGGTTTCTATATAAGAATGTAGAACCTATAAACATGATTTCTATATGAAGTGCAGAACCTATAAACATGTTATCTAGATAATACAGAAGTGCAGAAACTTATAAGCACGGTTTCTATAAAAAAATACAGAACTTATGGACATTGTTTATCTATGAAATATGTAACCTATAAACTTGATTTCTATATGAAAATTGCAGAAATGAAAGCAGCACATGATTGCTGAAACGTATAAAATTCTTATGAACATGATATCTACCCCTTTCATGCATGATGTACCTCCCCTTTTCACTAAAAACCCCAATAGTTATTACAAGATTATTACAACCCAAAATTGAATAAGAAAAAGAAATAAAATTACATCAGTAAAACTAAAAATTTCCAACCTAGGAGAGCCTGATTCAGTCTTCTGTCTAAAGCATGAAGTAAACCAACTCCAAAGATCGAATTTCCAAAGCCTTTCTCATTTTTGGGTGTGTCAGAGTTCCCTAGAGCCTCATGGACTCCGGCCAGAGCTTACACCTAAATTCATTACAGAATTGAATTACAGTGCAGTGTGGAAGGGTCAGCCCTCAAATGTCCAAGTTCAGAGGGAACTCAAGTTCCCAAAGCAAGGCTCATATGGGGGGGGGGGGCAGAACTTAGAAGCTAGGAGATAGTGTGAGTGCAATAGAGGGGATTCTAGGGAAAGCTAAGATAGGCTAGTGGTCATACCCAGCAATTGGAGGTGTTGGCACACCCCAACCACCCTGTTAGCCACATTGTTTGGGAGTTAGGACCCCTTAAAGGATCAAGTCCAGACACGAGCAACAATTTGGATGTTGCCATGTTTTGATCTTTAACTCAAACAGATAGAGGGGAATAGGGGTACAGGGATTCACAACAGAAACAAGTGCAAAGAGAACAACATACATATTTAACACTAAGCATAGATAGCAAAGTAGACAGGATCGTGGAAGCTGCAAAATAAACACATTGGGATGAGGCTGAAAACTAAACTAGAACATACCAGTTTCAGAGAAACAAAAGAAGAAAGCAGTAGTCTTGTGAAGCCAAAGTGCAAACAAATAGTCAGAATGCTATGATCAGAGAACTATGATGTTTGAATAATGTAAGAGTGTTGAATGGATAGTGTGTGATTGAAAGATGGTCGTATTAACTGTGTAATATGTTAAAGAAGGTCATGTATTTATAGTGTAGAAAGCAAGCAGAAATAGGTAAGAAAATAGTTTTTGAAATCAATTTCACAAGGTCTCCCTTTATTTTAGGGATTCTAATTTCAAACGGGTAAAAGTAATTAAGGAAAGAAGCTAATCAAACATCTTTTCAAAGCAGTATAAGAGGAATACATAGAGATTTATTTAAGGAAAAATTTTGATAGTACACGGTTTGTGCAAAATAAGTAAAGGCAATCAATCAACAGCCAGTAAAATCAGCAATTGAAGATTTCATGCGAATGAACCAGGACAGGAAGATGGGAAAAATATCGACTTAAGGAAAATCAGTACTAATCTATTAAACTTAAAAGAGGATTCTGAATCGATCAAAAGTTGAAAACCTTTTTGGAAGAAAGGATTCATCACACATATAAAAACATACAGACATGCTCAAGCACGAAGAACTCTCATACCAATCAGTAGAAGAGTCTAGCATAAAAAAAGTTCTGAGTTGTAAACACGGAAGTTCAACTTAGCTCATAGACTCAAAATAAGTCTAAAAGAGTTGAGGGTTCCAAAATAGAACCCTAGTCCAAACACAAGATCAAACTCGTCAAAACCCTTAGATTCTAGGGTTTCCAACTCGAATCAGATACAGAGATGAGGAGACAAATAACAAACATATACAATAGCGACTTTGAAATAACAAAGTGAAGACTAATTTGGAACATAGTAGGGGTTAGAAAGAACATGTTTAAGAAAACCCGGGATTTAAACAAGTCCAGAAGAGAGAAGAGGTAGTATAACACTTAAGAAAAAGTAGACAAAATATGTTTAAAGAGAACTCAAACAAGTTCCAGTAAAAAGCAAGCAAAGAACTTAAGAACTCAGTAGGAGAACACAAAATACCAGAAAAATATATCAACAAGACATATAGGAAAACCCAATAGGACGAACATGTAAGCATGGTATAGAAACACAAATAGAAAGACAAGGCACAGAAGAACATATATAGTAGCAAAACATGAGAAAGCAATAAAAACACATGCGTGACAAATATACACAAAGAAAAAGGAAAATAACAGTCAGAGAAAACATTTTAAGGTTTTTAGAAACCCCAAGTCGGAGAGAAGTAATTTTTGAAAGAAAAATTGGGGAAACGTTTAAGAACTAAAGTAGAGCACAGATATAGAACTGATTTAAGAAAACAAACAGAGAAACCCTTGAATATCTAGGGTTTCAGAGGATCCCTAAAGCGAGAAAGACTTGGAAAAGGTCCGATCTAAGTCGGATAAGTCAGAACCAGGCTCGAAATGCTTTGGATACGCCGGAGCAAATTCGGAGAGGCCATGGAACCTTGAATCGGAGAAGATCTGAATGGACTCCATCAATGTCAGACCTCGAAACTTCGAACTCCAAGCATTCAAGAGCAGAAGGAGGTGAGTATAGGCGGCCATCCATGGCCTGAGAGGCCATGGATTCCGATATGTTGGAGGTTGAAAATGGTAGAAGGCGATTAGGGTTTCAAGAACATTCGAGAGAGTTTAAGAACGAAGGGGTTTCAAGGTGGCATCTCTAAGTGAAATGATTTAGGGTTAGGGGTGTGGGCGGATTAAGATGGTAAGGGAAAATCGTGGCCGTTGATCAAAACGATTAACGACCTGGGTCAAAAGGAAGACCGGGCAAGTTTTATTAGTGGGTTAGGGGTCGGGTTATATTGAAATTGGGATGGTTCATTTGGGGTTTGAAATTGGGTCAATTAGAGGATCAAATTTGGCTATAATTGAAATAAAAATGGGCCAGATTTTAAATAGCCAGTTTTTTCCTTTCTTTTTTATAAAAAATAGTAAAATGATTTTAAAAGCAAATTAAATGCACTATATTAATTAATAATATATAATCATTAAATTAAAAATACTAGAATAAATTTTATAATTATAAAATGCTGTTAATTCTTAAAATAGGCTAAAATCGCAATTATATGCAATTTAGCTTTTAATATAGCAAATAAATTTGTAAAAATGTATAAAAATTACCCTAGATATATTTTGATATAAATATGAGAATAAAATAAGTTATTCACTAAAATGATAATTTTAGAAATAATTATTGATTTTTGTACTACTAAAATGGGCAATAAATTGATTTAAAAATCCTTTAAAAATTAGGAAAAAATACTAAAATACTTGGGCATACTTATATATGCTATTTTGAAAGTATTTTCATGTAAAAAATACATAGGAAAAAATTGAGTATCAACAGCTGCCCCTCTTTACCTGGGAAGGATAAATAGTTATCGGGTAAAGATATGATGGCCAATTTTGACCGAGTGAAGTGGTTTGAAGAGATTGACCGTGCTCTGGTTCCTAAGTTTCCTACATATCCCTTTTCTTAGAGGAATTATGCCATATGTAGTTCAGGATCCGTTGGTGGAGTATGCCGATGGAGATCTTTTACGAACGGACGCGATATTTAGGTTGGGATGGGCAGTTAAGAGTCTAGTAGGGCTGCGGGGATTGGAGCGGGATTGCTCCTGCCGAGATGGCCGTTGGTTGCTGGTTTACCTACAAATAAAAAAGATGTGCATATATTATGCATAAATTTAAACGTGATGCAATTTCCCATCGGACCATGAATGCTATCTTTATACGGTTACGATGATGTCCTCGGACCATGATGTCCTGGGCCACGAATCATATAATAAAGGATTCGCAGGCTATGAAATGATTCTCTCGGGCTATGAGAATGATTCCTCTGAGTTGAATAATGATATGCAAGAGATAAAGGGGTCCTCTGGCCATAGCATGGCATTTTCGGGCTATGAAGATGGTGCCTCCGAATAATGACGCCCTTGGACAGTTTGGTGATCTTTTAGCCCATGCAATGCGATAGGTGGTGATCTTTCAGCCCATGAGAGCGTAAATATAGTGGCGATATTTCAGCTGATGCAAGGCATAAATAAAGGTGGCGATATTTTAGCCGATGCAAGACGTAAATAAAGGTGGCGATATTTCAGCCGATGGAAGACATAAATAAAGGTGGCGATATTTCAGCCGATGCAAGATATAAATAAAGGTGGCGATCTTTCAGCCATGCAAATGGAGGTAGAGCTTAACCTCGGAAGGCAGAATGATAGCCTTATGCAATGCAAGAAATACAGATGGAGATAGAGCTTAGTCTCGGAAGGCAGAATGGTAGCCTTATGCAATGCAAGAAAAATGTATATGGAGACAGAGCTTAGTCTCGAAAGGCAGGATGGTAGCCTTATACAATGCAAAAAATGCAGATGGCGGTAGAGCTTAACCTCGGAATGCAGAATAGTAGCCTTATGCAATGCGGAAAAATGTAGATGGAGGTAGAGCTTAACCTCAGAAGGCAGAATAGTAGCCTTATGCAATGCGAAAAAATGCAGATGGAGGTAGAGCTTAACCTCGGAAGGCAGAATAGTAGCCTTATGCAATGCGAAAAAATACAGATGGAGGTAGAGCTTAACCTCGGAAGGCAGAATAACAGCCTTATGCAAGGGATAAGAGGCGAATAATGATAAAAATTCTTAGCTGATAGCTGGTAGCTAATTGTAATATTGCGGCTGCTGGGGATATTATATGCAGATAACAACTGTGAATAGGTGTGTCAGTTCTGAGAGTCATGTTCCTGAATAGTATGAGTGTATAATATATGATTTTGTGACTTGTGTGCTTGCATCCAAAGAAAAATCGTGAGTTTTGTAAAGGGGAAAGGCTAGTTCGTGTCCCCGCGGCCTTTGCTTGCCCTGTTCGATTTTGGTCTGATGACACGGTATGTATCATCGGGGTAGCATTGCTAAACAAAGTAATTTTGTTGACAGACATGCATGAGTTTGTAAAGATATGACATGAGTATATATTTAAGAAATAGTTTTTTTAGATGAACTGACGACTGTGACGTGTTTCAGGACATTGAAACCTCTCTCGTTTCAGAATTTTAAGGGTCCTCCTTAAAATTGTGCCCCAGTTTACTGGGTTGCTGCTTCTGACGGTTTCTTGCGATGATCGGCTGGGTTACTTCGGAATTTTGAGAGTCCTCCTCAAAATTCTGGACCAGTTTCCAATTACGGGGGGAAATAAAATTTGTATTGAATTGTGACCGAACCCATAAGGCTTCCTACGTATCCCCTCTTAAACGGTAATCAGGTCAGACGTAGTTCAAATTACATCATATAGGAAAAGCATGAAGTTACACATAGTATCGCTTGACTGCATCTAAATTGATTGGTTTTGGCCAAACTTCTCCGTCCATTTCTGCAAGTATAAGGGCTCCTCCTGTTAGAACATGGTGAACCATATATGGGCTTTGCTAGTTGGGAGAGAACTTCCCTTTGGCTTCTTCTTGATGCGGGAAAATTTTCTTTAACACCAGTTGTCCCGGTGTGAACCGTCTTTGTTTGACTCTCTTGTTTAAGGCTCTGGACATTCTGTTATGATAAAGCTGACCATGGAAAACCACATTCATTCTCTTTCCATCTATAAAAGCCAACTGCTCGTAACGACTCTTCACCCACTCTGCATCGTCGAGTTCTGCTTCCTGTATGATCCTTAGGGAGGGAATTTCTACCTCGGCGGGAATGACCGCTTCTGTATCATAAACCAACATGTATGGAGTTGCCCCGGTTGATGTGCGAACTGTGGTGCGGTACCCCAATAAAGCAAATGATAACTTCTCATGCCACTGCTTATGCTTCTCTACATTTTCCTCAGTATCTTCTTGATATTCTTATTGGCGGCTTCTACGGCTCCATTCATCTAAGTCTGTAGGCTGTAGAATTCTTGTGTTTGATCTTGAATGTTTCACATATGGATTTCATCAAATCACTATTGAGGTTGGAGCTGTTATCAGTAATTGACTCTGGAATTCCGAATCGACAAACGATACGGTCGCGGACAAAGTCTGTCACGACTTTCTTGGTCACTGCTTTGTAAGAGGCTACTTCGACCCATTTGGTGAAATAGTCAATTACTACTAGGATAAACCTGTGCCCGTTTGATGCGGCAGGTTTGATTGGTCCAATAACATCCATCCCCCATGCGGCGAACGACCATGGTGAGCTTGTTGCATTAAGCTAATTTGGAGGCACCTTTATCATGTCGGCATGTATCTGACACGGTGGCATTTGTGGACATACTGGTTGCAGTACCTCTCCATAGTCATCCAAAAATAACCTGCTCAGAGTATCTTCTTGGCTAAGACAAAACCGTTCATATGTGGTCCACAGGTCCCGGCATGAATTTCCTCTAGCAGTTTAGATGCTTCCTTTGCATCGACACACCTTAGTAATCCCAAATTTGGAGTCCTCCTATACAGGATTCCTCTGTTATGAAAGAAATTATTGGACAATCTTCGAAGCGTGCGCTTTTGAGTAGTATTTGCAAGCTCTGGGTATTCTCCTTTTTCCAAATATTCCTTGATGTCATGAAACCAAGGCTTTCCGTCTGCTTCTTCTTCAACATGAGAAGAGTAAGCTGGCTGATTGTAGATCTTCATGGGAATAGGATCAATGAAATTTTTATCTGGATGTTGTACCATAGAGGCTAGGGTAGCCAATGCATCGACGAACTCATTCTGGACTCTAGGAACATGTTGGAATTCTGCCTTTGTGAACCTCTTTCTCAACTCTTGTACATGATGCAGTATGGGAGTATCTGGGAGTTCTTGGTTGCCCATTCTTCTTAGACCTGATGTATAAGCAAGACTGAATCTCCAATCACTATCAACTCTTGGATGTTCATGTCAATGTCCATCTTGAGCCCTAAGATGCAGGCTTCGTACTTGGCCATATTGTTAGTGCAGGGGAACCTGAGCTTGGCGGATACCGAATAATGTTGGTCGGTTTTTGACACTAGGACTGCTCCTATGCCAACTCCTTTGAAATTTGTTGGTCCATCGAAAAACATCCTCCAACCATCATAGGATTCTACAATGTCTTCTTCTATAAATGATACCTCCTCGTCAGGAAAATACGTCTTCAGGGGTTCGTATTCTCCGTCCACAGGATTTTCCGCAAGGAGATCTGCTAGTGCTTGTCCCTTGATCGCCTTCTGAGTCACGTAGACAATGTCAAATTCACTCAACAGAATTTGCCACTTGGCTAGCTTGCCAGTGGGCATGGGCTTCTGGAAGATGTACTTCAAAAGATCCATCCTTGATATGATATACGTAGTATAAGCACAGAAATAGTGCCTCAGCTTCTGATCAACCCAAGTCAGAGCATAACAGGTGCATTCCAATAGAGAATACTGGGCCTTGTATGGGGGTGAACTTCTTACTGAGATAATAGATGGCCTGCTCCTTCCTCCCTGTTTCATCATGTTGCCCCAGAACACATCTGAATGCTCCATCCAATATTGCAAGGTAGAGTATTAGGGGTCTACCTGGCTTGGGTGGGACCAAAACTGGCGGTGTTGACAAGTACTCCTTGATTCTGTCGAAGGCCTTTTGGCTGCCATCGGTCCATTTGGTAACGACGTCCTTCTTCAACATCGTAAAGATTATCTTACAGATGACAGTAGATTGTGCTATGAACCAATTGATGTAGTTAAGTCTCCCCAAGAAAATCATTACTTCTTTCTTGTTCTTTGGCATTGGCAATTCTTGAATAGCTTTGACCTTTGATGGATCCCATTCTATCCCTCGGCGACTCACAATGAACCCAAGCAATTTTCCAGCTATAACCCCGAATGCACATTTTGCGGGATTCAGCTTCAAGTTGTACCTTCTTAGTCTATTGAAGAATTTCCTCAAGTCTTCCATGTGATCAACAACTTTCTTAGACTTGATGATGACATTGTCTACATACACTTCAATCTCCTTGTGTATCATGTCATGGAAAATAGTGGTCATCTCCCTCATGTAGGTGGCCCTTGCATTCTTTAACCCAAACGACATCATCTTGTAGCAATACATCTCCCAAGGCATAATGAAAGTTGTTTTCTCAGCATCTTCTTCATCCATCCGTATCTGATGGTACCCAGCAAAACAATCAACAAATGACTGCAGCTCATGCTTGGCGCAGTTATCAATCAAGATATGTATATTCGGCAAGGGGAAGTCGTCCTTTGGACTGGCCCGGTTGAGATCCCAGTAGTCGATATAGACTCTAAACCTTCCCATTCTTCTTCGATACTGGCACAATGTTGGCTAACCATGTCAGATACTCTACTACCCTGAGAACCTTAGCTTTGATTGGCTTAGTGACCTCTTCCTTGATTTTCAAACTCATATCTGGCTTGAATTTTCTGAGCTTCTGTTTTACTGGCGGACAGACCAAATCAGTCGGCAATTTTTGAGCCACAATGGATGTGCTCAGACCAGTCATGTCATCGTACGACCAGGCAAATATGTCCTCATACTCTCTTAGAGAATCCATATATTCTTTCTTTTCTGACGATGACAAATGAATGCCGATTCGTATTTCTTTGACATTTCTGCATCTCCCAAGTTAACAATCTCAGTTTCATCCAAGTTGGACTTGGGCCTATTTTTGAAATTCTTGACTTCCTTAACAATTTCTTTCGGTATATCATCTTCCTCTGAATCTATGTCCGTTTGTTATGTTGTCTCGTTGCATGTCACAGTCATCGGTTCATCAAGATAAGTAATATTAATGCTGTATAAGTAAAGTAATGAGAGAAAATAATAAGAGTAAGATTTATAAGAAAACTGAAGTGCTTTCGATAAATTCCATAAATGTTTTGAACATTGGAGCTCTTTCTTACAAAAAAACAATAATGCGAAAGGAAAGTAAACTAGTAAAATAAAATAGTGCATGGTGCTTGTTCAGCCTTGCTACCCGAGGCACGCCGGGCTATGGTGGTTCTGACGGTCCAGTTGTTGAGGCGTGCTCCTCTGCTTATAGCCTGTCTGGAAGGGCCTTCCTCCCCCTCTTCCTTAAAAATCACAGAACAGTCCATATCATCGTCTTCTAGAAACAAATTCCTTATTGCTGCTAGGTCTTCTTCTTCTTCTTCTGATCCATAGATGACCTCGGCTGGTTGGAAGGCATGCTCAGCTGTTCCAATGGATAGTAAGGACCGCGCCAGGGTGGCGACCATTCATTGAATTCTTTCCAGGTATATTCATATCCTAATCTGAAGGTGGTGCCATGTTTCTTGAGCTTGATGGGCTTAACGATTCCTTGGAGATTCTTGCCAAGCCCCTTGCCAGGTTCATACCCATTCCAATTCAATACGCTTTTAATTTTGTTGTCCCACCACTTATCCTTATCGATGACGTTGACTCGTTCGATGTGGTGGTAAGTTTCCCCGCCCATCCTTCTTCTTCCTCCAATTGCTGGGATGGTCTGGCGACTATATATGGGATTGCTACCATCTCCATAAATGATTACCTCCTTGTGATTCCACTCAAACTTTACTACCTGATGTAGTGTTGATGCCACGGCCCCGGCGGCATGAATCCATGGTCGTCCCAACAACAGATTGTAAGATGCCAGCACGTCTATCACTTGAAAATCAACATCAAACCAAGTAGGCCCCATTTGCAAACACAAGCTAATTTCCCCAATAGTAGACCTTTGAGACCCATCGAAAGCCTTAACGTTGATGGCCCCGTCCTTGATTTCATGCAGCCCTTCCCCAATGTCCTGTGTGTCACCAGCGGATAGATGTTGAGACTGGACCCCAATCGACCAGGATCCGGGAGATAAAATAATGTTCGCACTACACGGTGATGTGCAATGCCTTGTTGTGACTCAACCCCTCTGGTGGCAGCTCATCTTCGTGGAAAGTGATTTTATGACTCTCCAATACCTGACCTACCATGTTTGCCATTTCTCCTCCGGTGATGTTGCTTGGTATATATGCCTCACTCAACACTCTTAACAAGGCATTCTTGTATGCATCAGAACTCTGTATCAAAGCAAGGATAGAAATTTACGCCGGTGTTTTGTTCAGCTGATCAATGACTGAGTATTCCTTCGCTTGTATCTTTCTCCTGAGATCATTGGGCCCAAAGGTTTGCTTACTCGACTCAGCCAGGTGTTTTGGGGTATAAACCCTATTGGTTCTTGTCATACCCTGTGCTGTAACTGCTTCCCCGAACTTGGCTTTCTCGTTACTTCTTGCCTCGGATGTGTAGTCCCATGGTATGGATTTTGTGTGGAATGGTGTTACGGTTGTCATTGATACCGGAATGGGAACCTTTGCTTTGGAAGGTAATATAACAACTTCAAATGGTATAGGCGCCTTTGGGGGCCCAAACTCGACCTCAATTGGTGTTGGCATCTTTGTAGAGGTTGGTGTTTCAAACTCAAGTGGTATGGACATGATCACCTCGGCATCTTCAGAAGGCTGAATCTGGACTACAATCGGATTAAGGGTGACTGATGGTTTATTTGGATCATCGCCTTCTATGATCAAACCGATTGATCCTTTAGGATCCCAATCATCCTCTATTTCAATCATATGAACACCTCCACCCTTGTGGTCTGTTAGAGGGTTATTACAGACATTCGAGGCTGGCTCATTTTCCACGATGATCTTGTTGTCAATCAAATCCTGGTTCCTATCCTTCAGGGAGTGACATTCATCAATGGTGTGCCCTTTTATGCCAGAATGGTATGTACAAGTTTTATTTGGGTTAACCCATTGGGAAGGATTTTTAGTGGTTACAGCAGGGATAAGGGTGACATAACCAGCAACTTTGAGTCTTTTATACACCTGTTCAATTGGTTCAGCAATGACAGTATACTGTTTGGGAGGTCTACAATCGAAATTTGGTCGGGTCTAGGAAAGTTTTGATGAGGGGGAGGTGATTGATAGTGGGATTGTTGAGTGTTGTAGGCTGGGAATATCAAGGTGAAGTAGGTTGGTATATAGGAGGGGGAGGCGATTGATAGGTAGGCGGTGGGGTTTGGTAGGAAGGTGCGGGTGTTTGGAAATTTGGAGTAGGATGATATGTAAGTGGAGATATTGGGTAAGTTCAGTATTTGACAGGTGATTTGGTTCTCTATGCAACCATTACAGCACCTACGTCCCTCTTCTTGGACATACCACTAGACTGTAGAGCCTTGTTGGTGGCTTGCAAAGCTTCAAAGTTCGTAACCATACCACTTTGATACCTTCCTCAATCCTTTCTCCTAGCTTGATGATGTCAGAAAATTTGTGGTTTTCGATCAATATCAATCTTTTATAGTATTGCGGATCCTGAGCCCGAACAAAAAACTTGTTCATTTGTTCCTCCCCTAAAGCATGTCGGACCTTAGTAGCCTCTGATCTCTAACGAGTGGCATACTCACTAAATGTTTCTGTGGGATTCTTCTTTAAATTCTGAATGTAAAACACATCCGGTGCATTTTCCATATTGAACCTGAATCTGTCCATGAAGTCGGACGCCATACTTACCCAGTTCGACCACTTCTTTGGGTCTTGGCTAATGTACCAGGACAGAGAATCTCCTTTCAGGCTCCTCATGAAAAGCTTCATGCGGATTTTCTCATCTTTTCCTACTCCGACCAGCTTGTTGCAGTATGTCCTTAAGTGAATCCTGGGATCCCCTAT
Organism: Nicotiana glauca; assembly: GCA_026770625.1. Taxonomy (NCBI): domain Eukaryota; kingdom Viridiplantae; phylum Streptophyta; class Magnoliopsida; order Solanales; family Solanaceae; genus Nicotiana; species Nicotiana glauca. Next base: position 171,331 of record MU753951.1, read on the forward strand.
ACCATCAAACATTTCAAACTTGGGAGGTTTGTACCCCTCGGGCAGTTCAACATCGGGCTGTATACATAGATCTTCATAGTTTAGCCCCTCAATTCCCTTACTTCCTTAAACACCTTGAATTTTGGTGGTCAACTTCTTAAGATCTTCGGCTAGATTTCTGATGAGCAAGTCCTTATCATCGGACTCGGGTGTGCTTGAGATGGGCTGGGTGGAGTGTGGCACGGTCTTAAAGTAAATAGGGGTGTTGTGTTGGGTGTGGCAGTGGTCATTTATGGAGTTCAACGGTTACGGGAGTAGCAGTGGAGTGTTGTTGGGAGTGTGGCAAGTATTGCAGTGGTGGTGAGGAGCGGGTTGCTTTGGGATGTTTTGTGGAGGTATGGGATTCTGAGTATTCGGGAAGGTAACTTCTGGAGTGGTGAGGGAAAATGACAGACTTGCAAAATTTCGGACTTGATCAAGCTCTTCTTGGAATTTTAGTAGTTTTTGTTCTATCTGAGAGGCATATTCCTTAGGGACCATAGCACCACAAGTGATCTCTACCCATTCAACTGAGTTATTTGAATATTCCATTTTTCTTTTGCTTTTTTGCTTGACAGAACTGGGAAGAGGAGTAGGTGGAGGGCCCCTGGATCTTGTAAAGTATGCTGATATTGTCAGAGTTCACGAACTAACCTTTGGGGAAGGGAATAAACAAAATTAAAACAAAAGGTGATAACTCAGTAAGGATTATAAGAAAAGATATTACAATATTTAAACTCGTAGTGCAGGAAATATAAAGCGTGTCCTAGTGTTAGGGACCTCTTTGTGCACGAGGTAGGCCTAGCGACAAGTTAATTTGGAGAACTTAGAATGCTAAATGCCTCATTTTATTGATAAAAAGGTAGACGAATCCCAATACGACACTAAATAACAAGAAATAAAATGTCACAAGTGGCCATAGGCCTTATTATATTTCTCGAAGCAAAAAAGGAAAAAAAAAACTCCTATCTATTTGGTCCTAGAAGGACCTTCCCCAGACTCGTTAGTGTTAGCTCCCTCGAATAGCTCTCCCAGCTCGCGCAATCCTAGAAGTAGGTAAGCTCTGGCTAGATGTCCTCCTTCATTTCCTTCAGCAACTTGGCAGCCTTCGACCCTCTTCAGAAACTTTTTTTCTAGTTCCACTATACCTCGCTCCAAGCAGATCAATCGTTTGTTGGCGCTGAACGCCATATCCTTCCATTCTTCAATTAGTTTTTGATTGGCTTCTTGTATTTTACGGTGCTCATTTTCACATTCCCGCATCCTCTTGGCGTATTTGGTTGTACTTTAGTTGTGCTTCAGCCTTTTCAACGATGATTCTGTGACCTCGAACAAACCCAGGTTGACCCAAACCATTGTGATTGTCCTCCAGCCAACCTGAATAGTGTGGGGTATAACCAGCATGGTAGCGATCTGGTTCGATGGTTTCCTTTCCCAAGACAATTTTGCAATGCAAATATGCTGAGCCTTGCACCTGTACGGACTATCGTCATTCTGGAATTTAGCCCGGAAGTGACTCATCTTGTCGACCCTTGGTATAACCTGCTTCCTACCAGCCTGTCTCATAACTCGAAGAGGGACATAAGGGTAGATCCCCCTCAAACCGATCAGTATAAAAAATGGCGCATCCCTAGATCGAATAATGAATTCTTCAGTAGGGAACCACACGAACATCCATTGAACTCGGTCCTCAGTCAGATTATCAAAGAGTTCGACCCATTCTCTAGCATTCTCCGGTTGGGCGAACATGTTGGGCATGTAATTCATTCGCTTCGGGTGATGAAAGGCGATATGATCATCCCAGTCCCTACGATGGATTTCCTGTCGGTACTCACCCTTTTGGAGATGTTCCGTGAGCCATAGTTGAAGTAGCAGATTACATCCTTTGAAATGTTTGGCTCCCTATTGACACCTTTCTAGGGCTCGGTATATTTCTGCAATGATCATTGACACGAGACTGAATGGTTGTCCGTCAATTCCTTCCATTAGAGTTTTGGTGACCATAGCAAGCCTGGTGTGGATTCTTGCTTTCTTCATTAGAAACACTATCATCCCCAAGAAACAGAACATGAAGACAAAGACCCTTCGATGGATATGTCCCAATGATGTAAGGGTGAACTCGTCAGGATAGGTACAGTAAGATTTGCTGTGACTGTACCTTTCGTACAAATAGTCAAAGGGAATGTATGACTCCTTCAAACATGTCAAGTCAGGATTCTTCTTTAGACCCATCATTTTGAGAAAACCTCTACCCTTGTGGTTTTCCGGCATCAGCAAACCCGGAGTTTCTCACGGTATTCCAGCCAGTCCTCCTATTTCCTCAAGCAAACGTGTCATATCAATGTCTCCAAAGCGCAATGTCGACCTATCACTATCCTAGAATAGAGTGGCAGCTTCCATGATTTTGTTGTCGGGTTGAATATTTCTAGGAGAGAAGGTAGGTTTCCTAGGTACTTCCTGGCAAGATCCTGATTGCTGGAATGAAGATCTCCCCACCAGTTTAGCAATATGTGGTGGATATTGGTAACCATGCCAAATCTGGGGACTTCGTGCCTCATTTTTTGCAAGACAAAAGGTTAGACCCTTACCCCCACCAGACTCGACTATTTGATATCAACAATTAATATAACAAGCATTTAGTCCTCCAAATAAATGCACAGAACGTGATAAGGTCCATTTGGGTTTCATGGAAACCCAGTGGACTTTGGACAAGACTATCTTAAAGAGTCATTATGCGGATAACATAACCGACTCAGCTAGGTTCGACCATGATGCATGCATAATTTAAAGAGAAATGGTTTCTATAGGGTTTTAGACTGGTACCCTTGAGCGGAAAACTCAAGAGATAAAGGCACGGAACTGTCGACGGCACCACTTATTGACTAGTTTTACCGCAAATATGCCTTTGCCGGATTTAGGGGGTGATAGTATCGGAAGGGCGCAACCACTCATTATAAGCGTTGCTATGGTATTTTGTTTGGCTCAAGTGGAATGTGATGTTAAATATGTAGTTACAATAATTTTCACATATTTGCACGTTCATAAAGTAATAATTACAGCAGTTTCTCATAATTTACAACAACATTAAAGGAAAGCGATAAAGGAAGGCATAAAGAGAAATAAAGAAAATAAACAAAGAGTCAAGTTAGTTTCGTAGTAGAAGAAGGAATAAATACTTAAATGCATTTAAAAAAGTAAAGACATATAAAGAATCATAAAGTCACAAATAGCATGAAATGGTAAAAGCCTTAAAGAAATCCCTAGCAGAGTCGCCATGGTGTTGATGCCCCCTTTTTCTCGCGAAATTCGGTTTATGACATTTGGGCAGACAACTCTTTTCCTTTTGGGAATTGGGTTTGAATTGGTGAGTCGCCACCTAATGATTAAGTGAATTAGGACACTAAGAAGAATTTTGATTTCGAAAACCAGAGAATGGGTAAGGGCTTGAAATTATCTCGAGGGGAAGGTGTTAGGCACCCCTCGAGATCCACTAGTGTGGTTCCCGACCATGCTATAATTGTGATTTTAAGTGCAAATGACAAGTAAACAAGCAAGAATTACAAATACAGGGTAGTTTTCACATAATGGTTGCAAGCAATTAAAATAAAAGAAGTTAAAGAAGTTGAAGTTTGGGAAGAAAGTAGTTTTGAAGTTCTGAAAATAAACAAGTAAAGGGAAGGGGTTTTCACATAATTGTTGCAAGCAATTAAAGTAAAAGAAGTTAAAGAAACTGAAAGTTGAGTAATTTTTAAAATTCTAAAAATAAACAAGTAAGGGGAAGGGGGTCCTAGGTTTATAAATAATATGGATCACCCCACACAACACCTGGTAACCGTTTATACACGTAGTGTTATCGCTTGGTCATCGTATCCATATCTACCCTTTCCCACCCCGTTAAGGTATTAATGCGGAATGGTCTCGTTTTCCTATTGAATGCTACTTCCCGTCCCAAATCCTATCAGCCCCTGAGGCATTTGGGACTACTAGTCCTAAAGGGAAGGGAGATTTGGCTTTCGTGGTTTAAAAGGATAAAATTCTAAGGCGACAATCAAAACATGTAGAGCAGATATGGGGAAACACATAACAATTAAATGCTCAAATAGGCCTCCTCAACTTAAAAATAGATCGTTCAGCATGTCTTACATATACTAGTTATGGTCTTAATTAAACTTAAAGGAAACGGGAGGCAGACTGATTTACTACATATTTTAGATAAGAAACACGAATCAGAAATTCCTGCTGGTTGGAATTTTAACGAAGTCTGATTAAATAATTCACCCTATGGCTTGCCTAGGCGAAACCTGATATCTAACAATGCAGGAGCATACTAGTTTTTAAAGAAGAAGACTTGTTGGTTACACAAAAGCATAAGCTCTGTATATATTAAGCAATGCTATTTACTGATTTTAGACTTAGACAAAATAGACAATTCAGATTTAGTTGACAACTCCTATAGGCATGCTTTCTAGGTGCTAAATGATTTAAAACGTTAGCAGTCGAATAAAAGTATAGAAATCCTATAGGCATGGTGTCTAGAATATTGTTTGTTATTCAAACCTATAAATATGTTTGCCTAGTGGTAGATGCACATGCAAAATTCATGAAGTCCTATAGCCATGTTATCTATGTGTTATGCAGAAATATGGAAAACCTACAAATATGGTTTCTATATGTAATGTAGGAAGCTATAGACATGGATTCTGTCTAAAGAATGAAATAAACTAACTCCAAAGATCGAATTTCCAAAACCTTTCTCATTTTTGGGTGTATCAGAGTTCTTAAGAGACTCACAGACTCCGGGAAGTGCTTACGCCCAAATTCATTACAGAATTGAATTATAGTGCAGTGTGGAAGGGCCAACCCTGAAATGTCCAAGTTCAGAGGGAACTCAAGGTCCCAAAGCAAGGCTCATAGGAGGGGGGCAGAACTTAGAAGCTAGGAGAGAGTGTGAGTGCAATAGAGGGGATTCTAGGGAAAGCCAAGATAGGCTGGTGGTCATACCCAGCAATTGGAGGTGCTGGCATACCCCAACCAGCCTGTTAGCCACATTGTTTGGGAGTTAGGACTCCTTAAAGGATTAAGTCCAGACATGAGCAACAATTTGGATGTTGCCATGTTTTGATCTTTAACTCAAACAGATAGAGGGGAATAGGGGTACAGGGATTCACAACAGAAACAAGTGCAAAGAGAACAACATACATATTTAACACTAAGCATAGATAGCAAAGTAGAATGGATCGTGGAAGCTGCAAAATAAACACATTGGGATGAGGCAGAAAACTAAACTAGAACATACCAGTTTCAGAGAAACAAAAGAAGAAAGCAGTAGTCTTGTGAAGCCAAAGTGCAAACAAATAGTCAGAATGCTATGATCAGAGAACTATGATGTTTGAATAATGTAAAAGTGCTGAATGGATAGTGTGTGATTGAAAGTTGGTCGTATTAACTGTGTAATGTGTTAAAGAAGTATTTTTAGTGTAGAAAGCAAGCAGAAATAGGTAAGAAAATAGTTTTTGAAATCAATTTCACAAGGTCTCCCTTTAATTAAGGGATTTTGATTTCAAATAGGTAAAAGTAAATAAGGAAATAGACCAATCAAACATCTTTTCAAAGCAGTACAAGAGGGGTAAATACATAGAGATTTATTTAAGGAAAAAGTTTGATAGCACACGGTTTGTGCAAAATAAGGAAATGCAATCAATCACCAGCCAGTAAAATTAGCAATTGAAGATTTCAAGCGAATGAACCAGGTCAGGAAGATGGGAAAAATCTCGACTTAAGGAAAATTAGTGCTAATCAATTACCTTAAAAAAGGATTCTGAATCGATCAAAAGTTGAAAACCTTTTTGGAAGAAAAGATTCATCACATATAAAAACATATAGCTATGCTCAAGCACGAAGAACTGTCATATCAATCAGTAGAAGAGTCTAGCATAGAAAAAGTTTCGAGTTGTAAACACGGAAGTTCAACTTAGCTCATAGACTTAGAATGAGTCTAAAAGAGTCGAGGGTTCCAAAATAGAACCCGAGTCCAAACACAAGATCAAACTCGTCAAAACCCCTAGATTCTAGGGTTTCCAACTCGAATCAGATACAGAGATGAGGAGACAAATAACAAATAGATACAATAGCGAGTTTGAAACAACAAAGTGAAGACTAATTTGGAACATAGTGGGGGGGGGGGGGNAAATAGGTAAGAGAATAATTTGAAAAACTAATTACAAAAGGTTTCTCTTTGATTAAGGGATTCTGATTTCAAACGGGTAAAATAATTAAGGCAAGAAGTTGATCAAACACTTTTCCAAAGCAGTACAAGAATGGTAAATACATATAGATTTATTTAAGGAAAAGGTTTGATAGCACACGATTTGCAAAATAAGGAAAGGCAATCAATCAACATCCAGTGAAATCAGCAATTGAAGATTTCATGTGAATGAACCAAGTCATGAAGATGGGAAAAATCTCGACTTAAGGAAAATTAGTACTAATCAATTAAACTTAAAAGAGGATTCTGTATCAATCAAAAGTTGAAAACCTTTTTGGAAAAAAGGATTCATCACACATATAAAAACATACAGCCACATTTAAGCACGAAAAACTATGTGCTAATCAGTAGAAGAATTTAAAAGTTTAGGGTCGTAAACATAGAGATTCAAACTTAGTTCATAGACTCAGAATGAGTCTAAAAGAGTCGATGGTTCCACAATGGAACCCTAGTCCAAACATAAGGAAAACCCCCCAAATTTTAGGGTTTCCATTTCAAATTAGATACAAAGACGAGGAGACAAATAACAAACAGATACAATAGCGAGTTTGAAACAACAAAGTGAAGAAACTAATTTGGCACATGGGGGGGGGGGTAGAAAGAACATGTTTAAGAAAACCTGGGATTTAAATAAGTCCAGAAGAGAGAAGAGGTAGTATAACACTTAAGAAAATAGTAGACGAAACATGTTTAAATTGAACTCAAACAAGGTCCAGTAAAAAGGCAAGCAAAGAAATTAAGAACTCCGTAGGAGAACACAAAATACCAGAAATATATATAAACAAGACATATAGGAAAACACAGTAGGACGAACATATAAGCATGATGTAGAAACACAAATAGAAAGACAAGGCGCAGAAGAACATATATAGTAGCAAAACATAAGAAAGCAGTAAAAACACATGCGTGACAAATATACACAAAGAAAAAGGAAAAGAACAGTCGAAGAAAACATTTTGAGTTTTTCAGAAATCCTAAGTCGGAAAGAAGTAATTTTTGAAAGAAAAATTGGGGAAAACATTTAAGAACTCAAGTAGAGCATAAATATAGAACTGATTTAAGAAAACAAATAGAGAAAACCTCGAATAGCTAGGGTGTCAGAGGAACCCTAAAGCGAGAAAGGCTTGGAAAAGGTTCGATCTAAGTCGGATGAGTCAGAACGAGGCTCGAAATGCTTTGGATACGCCGAAGATAAGTCGGAGAGGCCATGGAACCTTGAATTGGAGAACATCTGAATGGACACCGTCGAGATCAGACCTCAAAACTTCGAACACCAAGCATTCAAGAGCAGAGGGAGGTGAGTATAGGATCCGTGGCCTGAGAGGCCATGGATTCTGATGAGTTGGAAGTTGAAAATGATAAAAGGCGATTAGGGTTTCAAGAACATTCGAGAGAGTTTGAGAGATGAAGGGGTTTCAAGGCGGTGTCTCTGAGTGAAATGAGTTAGGGTTATGGGTGTGGGGGGATTAAAATGGTAAGGGGAAATCGTGGCCGTTGATCAAAATGATCAACGGCCTGGATAAAAAAGATGACCGGGCGGGTTTTATTATTAGGTTAGGGGTTGGGTTATATTGAAATTGGGCTGGTCCAATTGGGGTTTGAAAATGGGTCAATTAGGGGATTAAATTTGGCTATAATTGAAATAAAAATGGGCCAGATTTTAAATAGCCAGTTTTTCCCTTTCTATTTTATAAAAATAGTAAAATAACTTTGAAAGAAAATTAAATGCACTATATGAATTAATAATATATAATCATTAAATTACAAATACTGGAATAAATTTTATAATTATAAAATGCTGTCAATTCTTAAAATAGGCTAAAATCGCAATTATATGCAATTTAGCTTTTAAAATATCAAATAAATTTGTAAAAATGTATAAAAATTACCCTAGCTATATTTTGGTATAAATATAAGAATAAAATAAGTTATAAACCAAAATAATAATTTTGGAAATAATTATTTTTTTTGTACTGCTAAAATAGGCAATAAATTAATTTAAAAATCCTTTAAAAATTAGGAAAAAATACTAAAACACTTGGGCATACTTATATATGCTATTTTGAAAGTATTTGCATGTAAAAAATACGTAGAAAAAAATTATTTATCAATAATAAGTGTATTACAAGTTAGAGTGATTGAAGTCTTTGTATCTAGAGAGTGACAAAGTGGCTTATAATAAGAGTATCACAAGTTAGTTTAGTTGAAGTCTTTGTAATGGAGTCATTACAAAGTGGCTTGTAATAGGTGTTTACAAGTTAGTGAGGTTGAAATCCTACAAGTGTAGGTCATGTTTTTGTTCCCTTGAGTTGGGATTTTTCCACCTAAAGATCATGTGTCTCATTTACATACTGGTTCAATAGTTAGCACTGTGGGAACTGATATAGGACTAGATCTCTATATATTTTGGTTCATTAGTATTTTTAGTGAAAACTCATTGAGGACCAGGTACTCTATAGTGAGGTGGATCCATATAAACTAACAATTGGTATCAGAGTGAGCTCTTTCTAAAAGTTTCTCACCTAGAAAGGATCTCAATGGCTACTCCATATAACTTTGAGGAAGGACAATCAACCTACAAACCCCCTAGATTCAATGATCAGTATTACAGTTGGTGGAAGACTTATATTCATGATTTCATAATGGCTGAAGATTTAGAGTTGTGGGACGTCATTTGTGATGGTCCACATATTCCTATGAAGTAGCTTGGAGAAACTGGACCAATGGTATCGAAAAATAGAAGAGAATACATTGATATTGACAGAAAAGTTTTTGAAAAGAACTTCCGTGCCAAGAAAATCTTGGTATGTGGTATAAGACCTGATGAGTACAATAGAATCTCAGCATGTGATTCTGCCAAGGAAATATGGGAAGCATTACAAACGGCACATGAAGGAACTAGTCAGGTTAAACAGCCCAAGATTGACATGCTCACCACCGAGTATGAGCTCTTCATGATGAAGGATGATGAGTCCATACTAGATATGCACACTAGATTCATATCTATCATAAATGAGCTTCATTCACTTGGAGAAGTTATTCCCAGAAACAAGCTTGTAAGGAAAGTTCTCAGTGTTCTACCTGGCTCTTGGCAGAGTAAGGTGAATGTTATTACCAAAGCTAAAGATTTACAAACTCTAACCATGGATGAGCTGATTGGAAATCTGAAGATATACGAGATAAAAAGATAGAGAGACAGTGAAATAAGAGAGCCAAAGAAGGAGAAGAACCTGGTGCTCAAGGCTAAAAGCATTGACTCAAGTGAAGAAGATAGTGGTATGGCCTATCTCACTAAAAGATTTCAAAAGATGGTTCGAAGAAATGGTGGTATACCTAAGAGAGGTAGTACAAGCAAACCAAGAAACTATGATCTTTGTCACAAGTGCGGAAAGCCAGGGCATTTCATCAAAGACTGCCCACTTCTGAAACAGGAGCATTACAAACAAAACTCTGACAAAGCAACAAAAAGGAACCCGGTTCTTGACAATGATTCAGCCAAAAAAGTGCAGTTGACAATGTTGTGAAGCAAGCTCTTACTGCTTGGGGAGACTCCTCCAGTGAATCAGAAGGGGAACTAGATGCAGAAAATAGTTCCATGATGGCAGTGGAACATGAAGCAAATGAATATGATTCACTGTTTGCATTAACAGCTCAGTCCCATGATGATGAAGAGGATAATAATGATGAGGTAAATTTTAGGGATGTTTAGAGAAATCTCAAGTCCTACTCTCCTAAGAAATTGATTTCATTAGCAAATATTCTAATTGATGCATATTATAGTCTTGTTAATGATAAGGATGTCCTGAATATAGAGCTAGGAGATGCTGAACAATCTATAGATGATCTGGTTGTCTGTGTGGTGGATTTAAATGAGACCATAACTAATCTTGAAAAAGAAAAGGAAGATCTAACTGAAAAAATAAATAGTGTAGAAAATGAGAGAGATGACTTGATGTAGTGGTTGTTGACTTGAAGGAAACCATAGAAAACCTAAGCAAAGAAAAGAATGTCCTAGAGGAGAAAATTGTTGATACTGAGCAAACAAGGGATGGATTTTTGGTGGTTGTCACAGATCTAGAGGAAATCATTGAGGGACTAAAATCTGAACATATTCAAGTAAGTATTGAAAAAGGAAAGGGATTAGCTAGTGAGACACACATCAAACTTGAAAAAGAATTAAATGAGGTGAGAACTAGTCTATGTGGTGAACTCGAGAAAAATAGGCAGCTTCAAGCTAAATTGAAGAAGGTAAAAATTGATTTTGAGAAATCTCTCAAGTAGACCCAGTCCTCCGATGCTATCACTGTCATGTACTTCGACAACAGTGGAAACAGTCAGGAAATCGGGTTCCAAAAGGAGAAAACTCCTTACAACCCTCACAACAAGTACGTCACAGTTCCTAATTGAGAGAATTGTCAGGCCAGGGGAACAATGGGAACTTCAAAGAAAATTATCAGGCCAGGGTTCAATCTGTACAGAAAAATAAAGTATTTGCTGAAAAAGTGACTACTAAAGAGGGACCAGGTACCATTCGCAAAAAACGAATTCTTCCTGCATGGACTAGAAAAGCTCTTATTCATCCCTTTTCTCATTACAAGGGACCCAAACTAGTTTGGGTTCCTAAATCTAACCCATAATTTACATGTGCAGGGAACAGTGAGAGCAAGCGGACTACAATGGACCATGAACAGTGGATGCTCAAAGCACATGATTGGAAACACCATGGATTTTCTCTCACTAAAAACCCTGCAGGGAGGGAATGTATCCTTTGAAAATGGAAAAAAAGGGTACATTCTTGGTGTCGTAAAGGTTGGAAAGTCTTTTTCATACTCAATTGAGAACGTGTACAATGTGGATGGCCTGAAGTATAGTCTCTTGAGTGTCTGTCAAATGGGTGATAAAGGGAACAAAGTAGAGTTCCTGTCTAAAGTGTGCATAATTACTAATCTGGTAACTGGTGAAGTGGTCCTAGTAGTCAAAAGATACAATAACATCTACGTTGCTCACTTTAACTCTCTACAAGCTGGTGATATGAGCTTCTTGAAGGCAGTTGATAATGATGCAGAACTTTGGAATAGAAGATCAGAGCATGCAATCTTCTCACTTATGAATAAATTGATACAGAAAGACCTGGTTCGTGGTCTGCCAAATTCAAATTTCAAGGAGCACAGAGTGTTTGATGCATGTGCTAAGGGAAAATATGTGAAATAATCTTTTAAGCCAAAGAAGGATGTTAGCACATCAAAACCGCTCGAACTCCTTCATATGGATCTGTGTGATCCTATGAGAATACCAAACAGAGGTGTAAAGAAGTATATTTTTGTGATTATGGATGAGTATTCAAGATTCACCTAAACACTGTTTCTTAGAACAAAGTCGATAAGAAAAGGACACAATGTGTGGAAGAAAGTGTTCATTTGTCATTCAACGAGACACCTGCTTCTAACAAGGAAGAAAATAGTGATGATCAAGATAATGAACCACTTTTGGTTCCTGGGGAAATATCTGATGTCTCAAATGGCAAGGCTAATATGATGAGCCAGATGAAAGAGATAAGTGAAGACAATGTAATATCCTCTTCCATTTCTCACGAGGAACCTGGTACCCCAAGTACTATAACTAAAGCTTAAGAAAGAGTTGGAGATGCAGTGCAAGGTACTCCACAAGTAACATAACAAGGAGTGCAGGAGAATCCATTTAACCTACCCAGTTCCTCTACCAATCAAACTTCAGTCCCAAATTGGAAACACAAAAGCTCCCATCCACTTGATAATATAATCACCCCCTTGATTCTGGAGTTCAGACAAGATCAAAAACCAGAAATTCCCTAGCCTTCTTAGCATTTCTATCCCAAAAAGAACCCAAAATATCAAGAAGCCTTGAAGGATGCAGATTGGATTACTGCAATGCAAGAATAACTACATCAATTTGAAAGAAATAAGGTATGTCACCTGGTACCTAGACCCTCAGACATAACCATCATAGGGATTAGGTGGGTATTCAGGAATAAGCAGGATGAACATGGAAATACTACAAGGAACAAAGCAAGGCTTGCTGTCAAAGGATACAATCAGGAGGAAAGGGATCGATTAAGATGAGACTTTTGCCCTAGCAGCTCACATGGAAGCTATTAGGATCCTCATTGCCTTTGTTTCACTTATGGAATTCACCCTATTCCAAATGGATGTGAAGATTGCCTTCCTGAGTGGTTTTCTCATGGAAGAAGTCTATATCAAGCTACCTCCAGGTTTTGAACATCATGTACATCCTGAACATGTATTCAAATTGGATAAGGCACTGTACGGGTTGAAGCATGCCCCTAGAGCCTGGTATGAGAGACTATCCAATCTTCTCTTGCAAAATGGCTCCACAAAAGGAAAGATTGACAATACTGTATGCGGCAAAATCAGAAGACTTGATTTTTTGCTGTCAATACACTCTGGAAGCTTGCCTCAAGACCCCAAGGATAGGAGGCTGCGATCGAGTTCTCAGTCTCGGGGCTCATCGGAGCTCGATTTGGGAGAAATAGGGGCCGAGGTCAGGACAGAAGGAAGAGCCCCCTAGGAACATGGCTACATCTGACAGGCTCAGCCTATCTAGAGACTACTGTGAGGCCTTGCATCAAGCCATCCTATCTTCGTACTCTTGTAATTAATACACATGTACTTGTAGCCAAGTTCCCCTCGACTATATAAGAGGGACTCCCCCTACCTTGTAAGGAACTGATGTTGCTCCACTTCTCCACAAATGCAATAATCTCTCTCTCTCTCTCTCTCTCTCTCTCTCTCTCTTCTAAATTGTCTATCTTCATCGGCCTTGAGGTCACCTTAGCATTTTATCATCTTCATTTGTTCTTCGTTACTTTGCTCAATATTGATAATATAGAGCCTTGCTTAGCTATATTTTTGTCCGTTATCCCCTTCCCAACTACCTTTGATAGCCCGAGATAGGCTCGAACCTCGTCCCCAAGGTGTCTGCAGGCTGGTCTTACACCCGAGTAATAGCCCCTTACTGGTTCGATTACTGCCTTGCTTAACTCGCTTTTAATTATTATACATCACGTTTTAGCACTAACATGCTTAACAAACTAGTGTCACACCTCCTTTTTACCACCTGCACCCCGTGAGGGGTGTAATAACAAGGGAGTTATTTCCAACTTGAAGTGACAATCGAAACAGGATTTACTTAAAAGATTCAGAGTCGCCACTTGGGAGATTTATGGTGTCCCAAGCCACCGGTTGAATCCCGAATCGAGTAAATTATTGACTCTGTTTAATAGTCCGCGAACCAAAAATTCGGATAAGGAATTCTGTTAACCCGGGAGAAGGTGTTAGGCATTCCCGAATTCTGTGGTTCTAGCACGGTCGCTCAACTATTGCGTTTGGATTTTATCTGATTTTAATACATGTTTTAACTTATGTGTTTTTGTTATTTTGTAAACCGCTCTTATTATGAGAATTGCAACGTCGTGAAAACGTGTCTCGAAACACGTCGCACCAGTGCACCCGTGGTTGGCGACACATTTAGACTCTGTTGAGATTTGGATTTGGGTCACATAAATGTGCACTCGAGTTTAGGAATGTAATATTATTCAAGGCGCGCCTAAAGAGACTAGCGTGTATTTATCTTTGGGGAGGGCCGTGAAATTCACTAGACGACCCATCCCGAATTCTAAATATTTTAGTATAACATTTATCGAGGGCCCTACAATTTATGTGTTTTGTTTAACGAGGCTCATCTCGCTCTATTGTTTAAAGGCCAATCTTAAAGTGGACTATGATTTTCTATTCTATTTTGTCTCTAGTAATAAAAGAAAAGTCCTAATTTAATATTATTTAAGAATTATTGTACTTGGGCCCATGCGCCCACATGAAATCAGACCCTTAAATCACTTTGGGCCTTGCATGCAACCCACATAAAAGAATACTAATCAGGTATGCCCGAAGGGCAGGCTAATCGTGGGCCTGGCTGAAAGGTGTCTCGACTGAAAGCTGCAGGCAGCCGTTCGGGCCTAACAGTCGAACCCGGTAAGATAAACTCCCCTGCCAACTTATAGTTCAATTTAGCCAATACAGATGTTCTGAAGTTCAAATCCATTCAATTATAAGAATTCAACCTAAGCAATCACTAATTACAGTTCAATTCAACAAGGCACTTTATTATTCCAGCTATTTGCATGTTTTTTGATTTTTATATTGAGGCCCTAGGTGATTACTTTTGAAAATTGAGGTCTCAATCATGGAATCAAAATACACTTACAATACACATAACGACTAACAATCTGATTTTATATCCAACGATATGAAAATTTTCGTTTATATATTTACCTATTCGAACATTCAATTGCTCATAAGTACCATCCTTAGGACTATATCCAGCTAGCAATATTACAGTCCACAGCCAACACGGATTGAAAATTCAGAAGTCTACAGCCATGCCAACTTCTCACAATATCCAATTATTTATACTCTACCTAATCTAATCTATGAACATATGCAATATAGAAACAACTAAACAATCAATTCCTATTTCATCTAACAACTAACATGAAACTAATTTCAATTTAGCTATTACAGTCAATCAAATAACAAATGATACTTCTAGTCAATCAAATAACAGTCCAAGCAGTCCTGTCGCAGAATAATTAATTACATTCAAATCATAATTAAACCACAAATCTAATCTATAATCAACTATCATTTCATCATGATCCAATTTGAACTAATTTAATAATCTAGGCATGTTATAGCATGAGCAAAATTGGAAATATGGCTTCATTTCATTCCAAATGGAGGTTACATCAGGGCGAATTTGGATGTGTACCTGGAAATGTGGAATAACAAATGGAAGAAAAGCAAATCAGCTGCAGTAGTGAACAACAGTGTCAGTAGGGACTAGAACACAGTCCAGGAATAGAATTACAGCCTAGAATGAACTCGAAACCAGATTAAAACGAGAGACCGACTACAAATCAACTTAATGCACCCAAATAACTCGAAATTGAACTTGAATTAACCCAAAATTGGACTGATAGACCTCAGAAAAACTTCTGCACATTAAAATCAAACCATGAGACCAAGAGCAACTATTAAAACCTCGAAACTAAGCCAAAGCTCAATGTAACAGTACTTGTGCTGGTCTGTTTTTTTTAACTGCATTTTTCTGTTTGTTTTGTTTTGATTTTTTGGAAATTTTCTATTGTTTTGTTTTTGGTTTTCTGTATAGAACTAAAGCTAGAAGGAAATTTTGAATTCAAAATCTGGATCAGATCTAGAAAGAGATTTGGGGGGGGGGGGGATTTGGAGCTGAAAAAACCTCCTCCTTAAGGCACTATTCATTGCCTTTTATAGGAAAAATGAGGGCAGCCCTCAGATTTTGTGTTTACCCTTTAGTCCCTATTTTATTTACTTATTCAATCTCTTGTTTTCTGACTTGTGACCCAAGTAAACACCCTAAGTTTCCTGAAATGTGCACTAGAGTCCTATTTTAGAATAGTCTAAGATGTTCTAGTGAATTCCCATTCATTCTAAAAGATTCTTTACTTATAAATTGCCCCAACTACCCTTATTACTCCTGTGTTAACTCTGGAATTATTACCCTACCCCCAGCCCCTTTACCAGTGATTAACTAATAACTAGTTGTTGCAATAATCCAAACAAAGAACCAAAATAATTAACTACTGAAATAATGAACAATATGATTTGCAGCCAAACGGAAGTAATTAAATCAAGACTTAAACTAAAGGAAGAAATCAAGGACCAAATCAGAAAAGGGGACACTAATAAACTGAATCATATCCCTAATGAAGACTGACTGAGATGAATCAAATAGCAAAGCCTAATAAATCCTAATCTGATTTTACTAATAATCAAAATAGACGAAAAACAAAACGAGTTAAAATCTAAATGAACAATCAATTAAAACTAAGCATAATAACAGAAACAAGAGAAGTAAATTCAACAAGGAACATGAACAGAAAAGAAAACGAAGACGAAAAAATAACACAATCGAAAACTCACTTAATATGGTGTGTCTTGATTTGAAAAAAATAGAGAAATCTTGAGGCGATTAAGAACTGCTGCTGATGTATTGAAACGTGGGAGGTGATACAGGGCCTTGATGTGAATTTTGGGTCTGTCCGACGAACTAGGGTTGTTCCAGAAATTTCAAATTAATATTCGAAGGGGTGGAGCCTGATTCGAGGGAAGGTGAGTACATATTTGGAGAGAGGGGAACGAGGTGAGTTAGGGGTGTAAATTTGGGGTCGTTTGGAAGGGCGGTGCCTCCGTGGGCGGCGGTGATGGCAAAACATTTTTGATTATTCGAGAGGTTCTGTTATGATTCGAGATGAGCTAGTGGCAGATTCGTGACAAGGACAACGAGGCGGTATAGGGGTGTAATTTTGGGAGTGAACGGAGAAAGTTGCATTTTCTCCGGCGGCGGCGGCGGTGGAGATCAGGTGGGAAACAGTGGGGGGTGAATTTTGGTACGAGGAGGATGCATCTGTCTCTAGGGTTTTAGGACACTCTTATTAAAATCAAAGACTGGACCTTGACCGTTGGATTGAAACGGATGAACGGCCAGGATTTAGTCATTTACAGGGAACGACGCCGTTTGGAACATTAGGAGGCCGGACCGGATCAAGGCTAAATTGGGCCTGGAACGGGTGTGGGTAGATTTGGGCTAAGGGTTTGTTTGGATTTGGCCCAAATATGACTTAACACTCTTTTGTTTTGCTTTTCTTTTCACATTTTGCTTTCTTTTTCTTATTTTATATTGTATTTCAATTTGTTATTTTTTTTTGATTTTATAAAAATGCAAAATTAAAATAAAGACCTAGTTTATTTCCAACACTAAGCTAATTAATTCCTAAAAATTGATTAAGTCCTATTTAAAGTAAACTCAAATTCAACAATTAACAATTACAAATGCAAAAAATAGACTATTTTGTTATTTTCATTATATTTCGTTCTAAAAATAACTTAACCCCTAATTAATCCTAAAATATGAAGTTAAATCCTAAATGCAAATGCCAAATATATATATATATATATATATATATATATATATATATATATATATATATATATATATATATATATATATATATATA